>VXBZ01011682.1:273205-297459 GCA_013399135.1 Heliornis fulica | reverse complement strand
CCCTCCTTGCACAGGTAATTGTGAGAAAGCAAGTGAAAGCCCTGGGATATTGGATTCAAAACACAATCCTGCCATTCTCAGAACCGTACAAAGAATAAACTTGAATGCGACATTGAGTCCTCCCAGACTGCACCTGCTGGAGATCTCCCATCCCCTGCAGTTCATGGTGGGGTCACCACAGGCTCTGCTTTACTCCGGTGGCAGGAGAGCGACTATGTTTTCAGTTCACAGTGAGATTAGATCTACAGTGTTTGACCCATCTAATTTATTTTTTGTTTGATGGAGCAAGGACAGCCAGGCACACGATTAGATGCCCACTGAATTGTTCCCCCAGAGAGCGTTGCTCAGGAGCATTGGCACGGTTGTATTTGGAAGATTGTAGGCTGAGGTTGGTATCATTTGTTATGTCATCAGTGTACAAGAATAAATTTTGCATCTCTATAGGTCCCCTTTAAAAGAGGTCCATCAGGAAACCCCTATATAGCCAAATGATATATATATAACAGATGATGGAGTGGAACATCTTCCTTATGAGGACAGGTTGAGGGAGCTGAGTCTCTTTAGCCTGGAGAAGAGGAGACTGAGGGGTGATCTCATTAATGTCTATAAATATGTAAAGGGGGAGTGTCAGGAGGATGGAGCCAGGCTCTTCTCAGTGATGGCCAGTGATAGAACAAGGGGAAATGGTTCCAAATTGGAGCAGAGGAGGTTCGATGTGAGCATAAGTAAAAACTACTTCCCCGTGAGGGAGATGGAGCCCTGGGACAGGCTGCCCAGAGAGGTTGTGGAGTCTCCTTCTCTGGAGACATTCAAGACCAATCTGGACACATTCCTGTGTGTTTTAATCTAGATGATTGTGCTCAGGCAGGGGGTTGGACTAGATGAGGTCCCTTCCAACCCCAGTATTCTGTGATTCTGTGATATCTCACCCCATGTGCAAGTTCTGATTTGTGAAGTGGTTTTTTTTTTCATTTTTTCTTCTGATGTAGATTCTCTTGGATTTGAAACTAGTCCTGGAAGCCCTGCTAAGAGCGATTTTGCTTGCTGTCTGAATTTCCCCTTCTCATTCCCCTGCTTTGCTATGGTGGAGGAAAAGTTGCCTGGTGTAGAGAAGTCAGAGGAGTACAAGCTCACACTAGTTCTTACTGCACCAGCCATTTCTTACATGAAATATTGCAGAACAGTGAGCCGTGTCATCCTGCCAGGATTCATCTTCAATAGTCAGGGCAGAGTCCCAAATGCTTCATATTTCTGTAAGCTTTTGATACACCAGCGTAGGTGTACCAGATGCCTCAATTTTCCCAACATCTGCCTACATCTGGAAAGACCGTCTCTCCCTTCTGGTACGGGAGAGATTTTTCTTAAGTATTTTTTTCTCTTTCTTATTTTACAGCACACTAAAATGCTGTTGATTTGGATCCATGCAGAAGATAAAAGCCATTTCTACTGGGCTCCCTCTAAGGAATTTTTTTCTGCTCTTGTTACTGATACCAGGAATTACACAAATGATGCCCCTGCATTGACATTGCTGCTGTCTTTTCTAGCTTCCTTGTCTGGATCCAAATCTTGAAAATCCATAAGGCCTTCACCAATTTGGCACAGAAAAGATTAGATGCACCTACTGTCTCTTGTTTTTCCTCCAATTAGTCCCTCCAAACCAATCTTGTGAGCTAGTTTTGCAGGCTGTACAGTGATGCAAGTGCATCCATAAACTCTGGATTTGAAGGCCTGAGCTTCCTTCAGACACAGAACATGTACCAGAAGAAAATCAGAATTTTAAGCAGTCATTAAAAAAAAAAAGTAATTCTCCAATTCTTTATTTTCTTCTGGAATCTTAAAACAAATGAAGCCTTCTGGCAGGTATTTCTGCAACCCCTGGGGACCTGTAATTAGATCTGCTCTTTTTTGACCATATGATCTCTGATTTTGAGATAAAAATCAGAGACCTCTGACATAAAATCAGGTTTCTGTGGGGAAGGAATAAAAGCTGTAAGTGAACAAGCTTCTAACCTTTAAAAATACTGCGGAAGGAGATGTTCCACTTTGAATTTTTCAGGGAAAAATTCAGGTTAGATATAATTTTTTCTGAGTATTTTTATCTACCCCTAAGGCAAGAGATAAATGAAGTGTGATAGTACTTTGGAGAGCTTAGGAACTATTTGTGGTGAATAATTTATTCGACAAATTTTGCCCTTATTTCAGTTCATGAATTATCTGTGAACTGACTGGTACTTTTACGAATTTATTCATAATTCAAAATTATTCAAGAAATGCTTCTGTCCAAACACATTTTCCTGTACAGTTTGCCTGTGAACAGCTTACTGACTTAACTATTTCTTATCTGCAGTGTATTTTGGGGGGGGTGGGGGTGGAATTACTGCTTTTCAAAGGCCCTGTAACTCAGCCTTTAACTGCATTTCAAAGGTTTCAGGAGAGCTACCCTTTCTGTGTGCTGCCTCCATGGGGTTTGAACTCAACTGGACTAATTTTTGGCATCATTAGCCATTTAGTCTGCTCTTTAATTAGATGTTTGGTTTATACTGGCTTTAATACATAATTTGTGACTTTAATCAAAACAAACATCAAATTCATAAAAGAAAAGCTGTTATTCTGTTGATATAAGAAAATCAACAGAATAAGTATTGTCTTATGTCCAGGTAAGATTTAGATATGATTTACATGATTTACATACCATGACCTAGGGCAGTTAAAATGTCTTCTTAACCTACAGTAGGGTCTATGCATTTGAGCTTCTTTTAAAAAGAGTAATAGAAATAAATTCAGTGCAACTATCTTCCTCTAACTTCAGCTTAGTTTTCTATGGATCTAATGTCCTGATTTAATTTTATACAATTACAATAAAAGCTGCAATCTAAGGCAAGTAAATGAATTTTGTGTCAAGAGTGAAATACAATCTGTTAAAATTGGTTTGAAAATACAATTTTAGGTCTAGTACAGCAAGTCCTGACATTTCAGATTAATCTGTCCTATAACAAAATTAATGACACTCAAAGTTGTTTAAGAATGGCTGTTAACTATACTTACCCTATTCATCACTGGCTCTATCAGTCTAATCCAAGAAGTCACCAGGCTATTAAGTATAGCACATCAGTTCTCTTTAAGGACCTTCAAATTGTGATTGTTTGAGTGATCGAATTGCCTGGTAGTAGAAATACAAGGTACCACAGTAAATAACAAGAGAAACACCCCTAGAAGTTTGTCCATGTGATGCTTGTGCATACATGTCACTACAGCAGATTTTTCTGTTAAAAGAAAAAAATATATCAAAAACTAGAGGTCATTCCTGGTAGGCATATCTGTATGATGTTATCTTGATGATCTAACTTTACAGGACTGCATGTGTGGCAGTGTTGTCTCATGAGTGTGACTTCTCCTGTGCCATGGCTTGATGTCCCTGCCTCTGGCCATGTAAAAGCTGTGCAATAGCCACGTGAAAGCAAGGTTCCTGCTGCTCATGTCCCACTTCTGCCCCAGCTGGAGCTCGGAAGGAGGTTTCATCCTGTACATCAGATGGGAGAGCTGAAGATCCATCCATTAGTTTTTGCTTTGTTCTCCTTGTTAGCCTCAAGCATGCAGCAGTAATTGCAGTTTTGGGTCCATTTGGGGTCCACACTGGCCATAAAAATCTCTGCAAGCAATTAAGGCTGTGCAGAGGGTATGGGCAGAGCTGCAGAACTAGGGTTGAAGAGCCAGAGCAAGCACTGGTCTCTCCATTTGACTGTGACTTTTTTTCTGACTACAGATAAACCAAGAAATATTCTGTTTTTAGTGTAGAGTGGTTTATGATAGGTGGTTTGGGTAGTTTTTTTAATGGACAAAGCAAAACTGGACGTTTTCACCGAAGATACAGGGGAAATGTTCTCCTTTTGACAAGTATTTAAGATATCCAAGATGCAGGTTGTCCCACTGCCTTGCTGAATTTGAACCCCAGTCACCACTTTAACTGGAGACTGTTCTTCTCCACAGACTAACAAGCCTCTCCTGGCTCTGTGGTTCAGTGCACTTGAAAATAATGCATACAGAAAGGAGCAGCTCTGGGGTTATGGTCACTGAAGACATTGTCACCAGTACAGATTCACCAGAACATATCTATGAAAGGTGCAAGATGCTGGTTCAAAGTCTAGAATATAAATTTTCCCTCATTAGGAGATATTAGAAGCAGCTTATCTACATTCTCCAGAAGTACACTGGGATAAAAAATGGTGTTGTTCTTACTCCAGCCATTTAGTGACTCTGTCCCTGTCATCCCATTTGACAATAGCTGCCTGAATCTGTTAATCGTCGTAGATTAACTGAAGCTGTTTTCTTCAGAGAGTGGAGCATTCACCTCACCCAGAGACACACACAGTGCTGTGAATATTAATATTCCTATTATTGATCCAAAGAACTGGTTGTTGTGAGGCATACCTTTCATCTTGTGATGGAAATAACATTCATATTTCACTTGGCTTTCTATCTCCTTTGATCTAAGTCACATGGTTTTGCATAAATTATGGATTCTCTTTTCCTGCCGTCGGAATAACTTCACTGAGGTGGTGGAAGGGACAGATGCCACTGCCTCTGGCCATGTGTTTTGTGCTGAGCTTCCCCACAGAGTGAGGCCATTCTAAGATTTCCCACTGAAAAGTTTCATAGCTCACATAGCTGAATTGATTCTTCTTTACTTTTGACACCGAAGGTGATATCCTTTCCCCCAGTCTAAAGTGCTACATTTGCTCACGTAATAGCCATACTTTTTGCCCAAATGTTGCCATTAAAAACTCAGGTATGGCCATTAGTCTCTCCCTAGAGTAAGGCTGAAGAAAATCCAGGACTAAACCTAAGCTGTAATTATCTAACTGAATGTTCATCCACTCACACATTTTTCACCCACTTTGAAATTGCATTCCCCCTATACGTTTCCTGTATTCTAATGCCTCTCCCGGAGCTTTTAGCTCGAATCACCGGCGTAATCGGTGTCCTTCGTTACAGTCTAGGCAAGACTAAATGCAGAGCTAACATCCCATACTGAAGTGATATGAATCACATCACCACAAAAAGCCTGACATATGGGTTTACCACATAGGCATGTGGAAACGAAAAATTGCTTTTGATGCCTCTCTCTCTCTCTTTTTCTCTGTTATTTTTATTTTTAAAAAAAGAAGGAAAAAAAAAAGAAAAAAGAAATGAGGGTATGACCATTACAGAGAGATTTTCTTTTAACATCTAGAGGGATGAAGTGAAGAGATGCCAGCATGGTACCTGCCTGGGTATTGCACACAGAAGTGAAGGCAAGCTTTCAAAGGGCAAGTGTGAGTTTTGATGCTAGAGAAAACGTGTAGAAATGATAACACCACTTTTCTAAGTGGACAGTGTAATTGTTTGGGAGAGACAATAGACCAATCCAGAACACGTGGGGATCCAGCTTGAGTGCTTTTTCTCCTGTTTTAATAAGAATAGCAAAATATAAATACACAACTACTGTTCAGACATACCAGGCAGAAAACAAGCAGGAGTTATGTTCTCAAGTCCATTTTGTACTGTGCCAGGAGGTAAGAAAGGACTAGTAAAGGCCAAAAACTGGCATGCACCCCTGAATGATTCACCTGTATGCATTTGCCTTTGCATATGGTAGTCACAATAGCTGGCTCTGCTCTAGTGATGTGACCTTACTGGGTGGTTTCCTTCCCCTGAAAAACAAGCAGGAGTTGGGGACTGGTGTATCCACAATGCTCCTGCTACAATATAAGCTAGGAGACACCTCTGAAGTTAAGCAGCTTATATAAACATAAACCAGTCCATAACAGATGAATAGTTGTTTCCATTTAGATAGTATATCCATCAGCAGTTTAAGGATGACAGTAGGAGCAATTTAAATGGGAGAAAATAAATAAATCCCATTTATTAGCGGCTGAATTTTTCATGACTATATTGGTATTAAATATTAACTATACAGAATGTTTCTGTATCCACTTCTAAAAGAGCATGGAAATTGGTTTGCAAGAATATTGTTCTTAGTAAGACATACTCCTAAGCCACAGAGGCTTCAGGATCTTTTGTTACCATTTTAAAGTACAAAGATGCATGGAGACAAATTTACCTCAAAGGCAAGCGTTCATCAAAGGAATGGGCAAACAATAATATTTATTAGCATAGTAAAATTCTGTTTTCTGTTACCAAGCAAATAAATTCTGATTTCTGTGTCAAGCAAATGGACATTTACAGTAATATTCCTTTCTATTATATTTTATTATTTTAAAAGAAATAAACATGATTTAGAGGCACCTTGTAGAAGAAGAGGTGAATTTAATTACATGGGACCATAGATACAGTTTTATCTGTCAAAGTGGTTGCTCTGAAGAATTTGGAAGACATTTGAGTTGGGGAAGAAAGCACATTGTTTCAAAACTTGTGAAAATTGCAGTGGAAAAAGTGTGATGGAAACATGGATTGTGAGAAACTGCTGATGGTGTTGAGAAAAGCTTAGGAGTTTTAGATGTGATTCTGGGAAAGGTTGTGTAAGCCCTTGAATTGGCATGAGACAGGTGGTAACTCATGGAGTGACTGCTCTATCTGAAAGCAGTGAAAATTAACATCATTTTACACCAGTCACAGAGAGAGGAAGGTCCACAGGAAAGAGGGAATGTCACTGGGCAGGGTGAGGAACCCAGCTGGTGAGGAGCAGGTGGACCAGTGTCCCTAAGTTCTTGAAGAGGTGAATAAAGGAATACCACACATCACAAACGATCATTTTAACTACCAGAACCCCAGTTATGAGGCAAAATCAGTTTAAGAGCAATCTTTAAGCAATTCTTATTGCTTTTCCCATACATAAGATGAAACTGAAGTGACTGGCCACACCAAGCAACACTCAGCATGGAGGTTGGGCTACTTACTTCCACGAGAGCTGCTCTCACTGGTGCTGCACTGCAAGCATGACATTGAATTACAGGAAAGAGGAAGGCTGGTGTTACGTTACACACATTACAATCCAAAAGAAGTGGGATGATCATAAAACCCCTGATGACAACCCTTGGTGTAGGTCACCATTAGGTCAGCTCTACAAGCCCTTCCTCTGCAGAAATGTGAATAATTTGTTCACTGCTCTGCCTTCTCCTGCAAGTTCCCATCGAGATTTTTCATCAGAAGGTACATGAACCTTGTGAGCTGTAAATTAAGCATGAGAACAGCCTGGCTGGCAATGTGCAGTGATCTTGGGGCAGGCAGGGCCAGGGCCTTGCCCTCAAGTAAAACAAGATATAATTTCTCTGCAGTCACGACATTTTGGCCTGTGTTTTCCTCCCAGTGTAAATTGTACCTGTCTGCTTACTCATCCTTTCACAATCCTCAGCCACAGCCAGATTTGCATTTTTAGCTTTCAAAAGAAGAGTCAAATAGAGCTGCTGGGCTAAGTTCTGATAACTTGCTTTGCTTTAATGCTTCCACAATAACTTCCCACAGGCAAGTTCATTCCCCAAAGGAAAAAAGAAAGAAATGTTTTGCTGGATCAGTATATGACAGCTGGATGTGGCTCTTTATTTGAAAGCAGATGATGTTTGTGGCTGTGACCATAAGGCTGGAGTTACTACAGGCATCATAGTAGCTCTGCCATGAGTTTATTGGTACCAAGGAGGTCTCCCAGGCATCACCATCTCAGGAAGAAGAAGCAAGAAGCCTTTGGACTTAATTCATGATCTAGTACAGCAGCTTCACACCAGTCTGGCTGCACACATGAAAGTGTGCTAGCACCAGGGAACCAGACAGCTTGCAAGAACAGCAAATCGAGTCTTCTCCATGCTGCTTTAGCTGCTGAGTGTTGTGCCGTGATAGGCAATTTCATCTCGCTTCCTCCTTAACATGAAATTGATGCTTTTAGTTGTTTGTGGTAAATTTTGAACTTTGGGGCTGTCTCTGGACAGGACCCAAACAGGATTCTTTAAGAGGAAATCATGATGAACTGGTTTTGTTAAAAGAGGCCAAGCATGAAGTGTTTTGCCCAGCTGCTGTACTGGATTGCCCACTGCACCTCATGTTATGAGATAATGGAAAGAAAGCTTAAATCTCTTTCATCAAAGACTTAAACTGCTTTAATGATGGCTTAAAAAATACCATATAGTAATTTAAACAGCTATGAGAATAGCCAAAAAAGCTGACCCTGATGTAAGAAGAAATAGGAGTTAAACAGAAATCTGTTCTCATTAGAGCTCATATAAATTTTGGTGAATACTGAAAACATCAGATATCTAGCTGCATGATCACCTTGGTGACAGGGTTCCTCTCACAAGATTTCAACTCAGTTCTCAATATGAAAACACAAAACCAAATAAAAAAAAAAGAACAACATAAAATCTTGAAATTAATTCAAAGAATCACAGTTACAAGGCGTGAGCTTGGATGTTAAAATGCAAGTATCGATGTAACCCGTACAGAAATGGCACTGAGCTATTGCTAACACATACAAACAATACATTTTAAGTCAGGCTTAAAAGTCTCACTTTAATAGTGTTCTTATTCTAAAATCAGGTTTCAAAAGGAATTACTTTTATGTGTCATTTTTCTTACTCCACAGAAATGTTCTGTTCCTTGAAGAGGAAACAAAGGCCTTTGCTTTTCCAAGTTATATACGTCAAAAATATCGAAACTTCATAAAACATCTGGTTCTCTCTGTTTCGTGGGATTTTTATTTGGTCACTGACTGAACTCTTATGGTCCAATTAATTAAATTAATAGCTCTCTCATAAATTTAAAAAATATATATCCCATGTCCTTAAATCTCTGAATCCCAGCTGGGAACCTGAAAGGCGTGAAATACACAGTAATCATCTCACATCAACAGAAACTGATCTTAAAGCTGTAATTACATGATAAATGTCTTTATGACACATGCCCACTATTTGGTCGTGCCCTAGAGACAAATGCTAAAAGCCAAGAGAATGGGGAGGGGGGAGGAAAGGTGGCTGATAGCCAATCCCTTCTGCGTGTTTGCAATTTCATTGGCTTTCTTTCAATGACCTGAGACTTACAAGAGCATGATAGATATTTCCTAAATATTTTACACTCAGGTAATTACAGTACTATATGGATTTGCTAGTCAGCTTAGAGGAGACCAATTAATTGCTGCAAATCACAGTATAAGGGATGAGCTTGCAGCAGGAGAAGGGTCACATCTTAATAAAATAGGCAGAGCTGGATGCGTGTGACTCAAGTCAGTCTCGTGCAAGTTTACTACAGGCTGGTAACCTCTACAACATTTGCTTAAGCAAAACCTTTGCATATTTGAGGTTCTGACTGACTAAGGACTGTAGACTTAGACCTAAAGTTTCTGGAGTTTGCTGCTAGCCAAGCACATAAGTAGAACAATTTTACATTTATTTCAGCACAACATCCTATATTTCATTGGGTTTTTACACATGATTTCAATGATATATGATTCACCTTTGATTTTATTTTTTTTTAATTCTTTTTACTTGTCTGCTGTGGGCTTTCTCTCTCCAAAGACACTAAGTTGACACATTCCTTTAAAAACACCATCCAAGGCAGATTTGGGTCCACCATCTCAGTACATCTCTAGTCCCTTAATGCATATTATATGCAAAAAGAGCATCAGCAAATCTTCTGTGATGGTCTGAAATACACTTAGCTTACAAAGAAAACTGAGAGTCCCTAATCTTTGAGTCTATCTAAACTTGCTAGGACAGACCATGCCCTGCAAAATGTTATCATCCACTTGGGAAACAGATGGACAAGGTGTCCAAGAGGATTATTTTATTTCTAACTTCTTTGTCTCTGATGAAGGTAATGAAGTAAGCCAGGTACTTAGAAAGCCTTCATTTGAATGACAACACAGCTCCCTTTATCTTTAAATACATTAACATATATAGTATATATTGAGAAAATTGAAAGGCAGTTCTGCCAGCCAAAGCTTAAACATGCAAGTCCTTATCAGTGCAGAGGCTCCAAATGCAGAGTTTGGCCTACAGAAGCCAAAGCTGTACTTTCCAAACACTTATTCAAAAAGATTTGAGTTATTGGTGCTTTATCTGCTGGAGAGTTAACATCAATGGTTTTAAGAACTGTTGTTGATATCAGCAGCTAAAGTTCTCAAGGCTTGCAAAGCCCTTTCAGAAAGAAAACTGTGGTGGAAATCTCTTTGGAAGTACATTTTGGTATCTCCCGAGTCCACAGAAAACACATTTTTCACTTTCAGGTTGGAAGCATGTGGCCACAATTTCAAATACACCTGAGTTACAAAGGAGCTTAAATGAACCATTCAGCAAAGCAGTTGTCACTTTGATAATTCACTGTGAGGGTGACAGAGCACTGGAACAGGCTGCCCAGAGAGGTTGTGGAGTCTCCTTCCCTGGAGACATTCAAGACCAATCTGGGTGCATTCCTGTGTGATTTAATCGAGATTATCCTGCTCTGGCAGGGGGCTTGGAATAGATGATCTTTCAAGGTCCCTTCCAACTCCTGACATTCTGTGTGATTCTGTTAAAAGTATCTTGTTAAAGCATCAGCATTGCACTCACATGGCTCTCTGCTTCTATCAATTTCTACATCATAGGCAGATGTTCATTCTGAATGGAAATCAAAGCAACATAGAGATTTTTCCCTTCTTTATCCTACCAGTAGTGCCAGTTGAACTGCATTGCAAAGCTACTCTAAGATAGCTCTACCAAATCATATCAATGACATAATTTTCTAGCTTCATCTAACTCATTGTCAAGTATGCCTTGAAAATTGTTTTTGAAGCAGTTGTTTCTCTAAAACCATTAGATCTTACTTACTGCCCGTAATCAATGATGCTTCTCAAGGTTAATGACAAAGATAACTTCCATATTTTGACATACACATGACTTCTCCTATTGACTTCAAAGGTAATCTATCTGAAGACTGAAGCTGGCATTCAGAAAGGAATACTAAAGAGTCAAGTCAATCATTAATCTGCATAGGGATGTAATTATTTTGATGTGAAATGCTATTCCATATAAAACTTCATTAAGAGCTCCTGCCTACCATGTAACCAGAATCCTGGCTCCTTTTTAACTTATAAATAAAAGAAGCATATACTTGTATAGCTTTTTATATTAAGGTTTTAAAAAACAGTTGGCTTCTGCACCATGGTTATCCACACCAAGCAGATAAAAAAATTAGACACTGTCTGTGTGCTGATCACATTTTATGGCTTTATTGTGTGTCAAAGGCAGCAATGATAGAAACAAAAAGGCATGCAAAGCATGGTGGAACAATCATCCTGTTTTTCAACAACCCCTTGAGTATTTGCATTGTACCACGTATGGAAAGCATGGATACAACAATCATAACAGATTCTGCTTGTGATGTGCAGGTGGGACCCCATCTTCTCTCTGCCCTGCTGCAAAACATGTTGGGGGAGTTATTGTCCACCCTGGCCATGCTGATGGTTAAAGCATGACTGTGAGTTTCCCAGACTTGAGAATAATTTATTCAGTAAAATGTATTGGTCCCCAATTTATTATTTTTTTTATTTATTTCTAAAAGGAATCTCATAACATTAGGAACCACAACAAAAGGTTTTGCCAGAGCCAAAGTGCAAGGAAGGCACTGGGGATAATGCAAAAGAGCTCCAGGTAGTTGGGCAAGACTGAATGACTGAAAAGGCATTCTGTGTAAGCTCTCTGCTTAATTTTAAGCCTGTGAGGAGTTTTGCATGCTCAAGGTTAAAATAAGTGACAAATAGCTTTGTAGAATAGGAGCTGGAATTCATGAAAGAAACCGAGCGTGACAATGAGATCTATAACAGAGTTATAAAAATACATAGGTGCAATAAAATGCAAATTTGAGGTATACAACAAACGGGGTGTCTGTACTGTTTGTCTCAGCTTGGTGTTCTTTGTGGAAAGACAAGCCTGTAGAGTGGAATCAGTTTTTATACAACTTTAATCTCAAAGAGCTTCCCTAATATTAAATGCATAAATGAGGGTTGTATTTTTTTTTCACTAACAGTCTCTGGAAATGCTGCTGTTTTAATGCAAATGAGTCCCAAAGAGACAAAGGGAAAATAAATATTTGTTTTTCATTCAATGATCCTGTTAGGTTTTTATCTGCTGTGACCCTCCCCTAGCTTTACCATCAGATAGCCATGCAAACAGGGTCGTTAGAAATGAGCAGCTTTCTTGGAAATTAAATACAGATTTGCCTGAAAATTTCCTTATCTCTTTACATTTACATTTCTAACAATACCCGTGTATTATTGCTAAGCTCACTAGTAAAATTCAAAAAGGTCATTAATAAAAGCTTGTTCACATACAAAGAATTTTAGTGACTTTTTTTGCAAAGTCTGCTTGCTTAGTACACAGCATAATTGCTTCCTTTGGCCATCTGCTAAGCAGAGAAAAACCTCGAGTTCATGAAGGTATTTTTTTTCTTTTACAGACTACTGCAAACACTAAAGGAGAGCATCTTGTATATATGATCTGTGCCATCCTCAGAGGTAAATAAGTAATATGTGAGTATCTGCATTTTACTGGCATTACCCTAAGTAATGAAGCATACAAGTCCACTTGTCTGGGCCTGTCCCTGCAGGTGTTTGTGTGTGACCACATGCTCCTTCCTCAAAGTTGCTCTGCTACATGTCCTCTTTGCCCTGTCCTTCTTTAATGATCCAAATTCTCCTTCTGATTTCCTCCTAGTCGTTTCAGGTGGCACAAGATTTGGGGTTTTATCAAGTATGGGATGTTTCAAGCAAGGAGGAAATTGGATGCCACCTAGAAGGAACTGCATTTCTGCAAACACGTGGTTATTTTTGAACATATATATGTGTTAAAACACAAATGTGTTTGAGATCAGGTAGGAATTCCCATCAGTACAGCCTTTTTCTGAGAGTGTATGCATGAATGTGAGCTAAAGGTGTCCTTGTGACTGTGAATACTAATGAACAGTGACTAGATGGTGAAAATCTTTCCTGGGATGCTTCAATGAGTCAAGCGGTACAAACTCCTGCAGTGTCGCACTAGGGTTAAGTGCTAAAGAAATATATATTGTTAAAATTTTAGAAATAGCCTAATAAAGACAACAATATAATTGAGTAACAGCTAATATTTTTTCTGCAGGGCAATTTAATAGTCTACAGGTCATTTTTTAACCATCTGAGCACAAGATTCTGGTGAGTTTTAACCATCTGGAAATTTAGAAAAATTATGATGGTCACAAGAACGAGGCAATGGAGAGACCTAAAAGATCTGACAACACAGACAGAAATTGTTTAAGATCCCAAACTGATTAGCTGACACTGGTATGAAGTTCCCATACATTCATTCCAGGCTCAAGGAGAATATAATTTTAAAGGCAGTCCTCTGTTATCATTCAGACATGAAGTGGCTGAATCACAGTATTCTCACATGAAGTGAGAAAGCACTAGAGATTTTCACTGCGCTTATGCGCTGTCCTCGTCCATGGCAGACAGTTTTGTGCCACCAGATATGCAGTGAAAGAGGCATCTGCCAAAGTCTTTTCTGCTTTGAAGGGCTCTGCCATCTTGAGAGCAATTTTCCATTGGGAGCCTGATAACGTTAAATGAAAGATTGTCATTTCTTTTAGTGGGTTTTGGATGGCCCACAGAAGCGACGAAACGTTTTCAAATCACTGCCAACTTTTAAAAGTGTCCTTTCTGAGCACTTACAAGAGGGCTGCAGACTATTCCAGGATTTGACCTTTCATTGCAAGGAGAAATTTGGCTTGCTGCAGCAAAGCCCAGAGCATCTTTTTCGTTGAGCACTAGATAAACTGCCCGTGCGTGAGTCACCTTGTAGGCTCAAGCCTTCCACAAGTAAAGCATCCATGGGGTTATATATTTACCTCCTGAGATTATAAGGGAGCACAGAGCCTGCTCCTGCCCCAGTTGAAGCCAATGAGAGACAACTCCTTGACTTGATTGGGAACATGTTCAAGTAATGAATCAGGTGGGTTTGGTGGAAATTTGCAATTCAAAAGCTGCCATTAGAAAAGTAGCATTTGAAACTGTGTTGCTGTGTTATGGCTCATGTAGATCAGTATCAAATTAAATTTCCCTATTGTACCTCTTATGTTGTTAACACAATGCAGGGAGTGTTGTTTGCCTCATCTCCATCCTCCTAACTGCAACATCCTTTTCAGTTTAAACTATACAGAAGTGAATAATTATTGAGGCCTTCTGTTTACCATCTTTAGAAGATTTAATTTATCCCAATAAACATTGTGAAGCAGACCTTTTGCATTTGCAATGACATATAATTTACTTGGAACAAATGCTTTGGGTTCAGTATAAAGACCATTCATCAGGCAAATCTGAATCAGAGGCAGCTTAGAAAAAGAATCCTTTGTCTAATTGTTTTCCATCACAAACAACATGTGGGAAAGAGATTTAGGCAATATTTTCAAACATTATAAGCTACATAATTATTGTCCTCTGCAAACCTGGTGATAGTTTTTGCAATCACAATTGCACTTTATCTGTCTAATCACCTATTCACTGTGACCAATTACAGACTTGGCATTGATGAGGAGGCATTTAATAATATTAAATACAAAACCTGAGATTTGAATAATGTTGAGTTTATGACACAAACTAACAAAAGCCAGGAAATTCAAAGGCAAGGTTTATGCTCCATCCTTAATTCATGGCATTCTGCCGAGGCATAAGAGCACATGTGAGCTCTGTGGAGATCTCCCCTACACAAAGATCGTTGCGGTGCCGAGCTACAAAGGAATAATAA
This sequence comes from Heliornis fulica, assembly GCA_013399135.1. Lineage (NCBI taxonomy): Eukaryota > Metazoa > Chordata > Aves > Gruiformes > Heliornithidae > Heliornis > Heliornis fulica. Next base: position 282,727 of record VXBZ01011682.1, on the reverse strand, counting down.
AGTCTTGAGATTAATTTTTAATGTTTAGGTCTTTTGCAGACTTACCATGTAACTGCAACAATATTCTTGTTATCTGTTATGCTTGCAGTGCTTTTTTCTCTACAAACCACCAGAGAAAAGGAGTTAGAGCCGGGTGTTTTCTACACCAATTTAATAGCACTGTCCTGGCACCAAGGAAAATGTCAATAAAACTAGGAGTTTCCCCTCATTTTTTTCCTAGGTTGCTTCTATTTTTTGCTTCTCTCTGCAAAAGCAAAGGGAACATTGCAGAAGGAAACTGATACACAGAAAGTCCTTCTCACTGGTAGAAATTAGAAGAATTCTGAGGTTGCTCTAAATTTAACCAGGCTGAAATTAATTTCTGAGTACCCTGAGCAAAGAGTAATGACGGGGGAGGGTAGAGTAGCATCTCCTCTCCATCCTCATGTTAGAGATTTAATTTGAGTACATCTGAAAATGGGTCACAATATTGTCCCAAGTTTTCCTGGCTCACTATGGAATAGAATCTGTCAAAATAATGTTAAAAGATATCTTTTTCTTTTTTATTTTTCTTTTTTTTCGAGGAAGGTGCATCTTATTCATAGCTACATCATCTGCACAGATCGCTTAGTTCTAAGTTTTCAGAAACACACTGGCTCTCAGAGAGCTCTTCTGAGGAATCAAGTAAATAACCTATAATGGTCCTGTACTAATTTTTATGCCACATATTTGTTATGTGGCAGCCAAGAGTGGCAGCTTCACAGGCAGCAGGACCTCTCACATAAACACGTATATTGCCATAGCTTTAAAACTAGATTTCGCCTTGATAAAACACAATGGCTCCAAAACAGCTGTTATGGTCTATCATGTACATCCTTCTTAGTATGTGGATTATTGACCCAATGGACTCTAATGGGAGTTCTTTGGAGATGTTCAATCTATTGTATCCCTCCAGCTGCATCTGATGTGCTTGTTATTTGCCCTTTCCAGCTTTAGGGCTATTATGTGAGTCCAGCTGCTGACAATACATGCAAAAAATTCATATGAACTATCAGGTGCATAAATAGGAAAGTTAACCCTTCCCTTGCCTTTAGACATGTTTTTTGTGACTTTTTCCTCTAACCACAATTATTATTGTTTTGACAGACACTTTGGCAGAAAAGAGGGAGAAAAGGCAGGAGCAGTTATTGATTTTTCTGAACCTTCAGCTTGGGAAGCGTGAAATCAGAGGAGCCTCCAGAGAGGAGGAGGTGAATGAAGCCACAAAGAAGCCTGTCCCGTGTCTTGCAACAGTTCTGCAAATGGCAGCAAAAGGGAATCACTTTTATTATTCAGGTACAGTACAAAAGTGGATCAGTTATTTCAGAGGCAGCAAAGAAGGTTGTAGAAGTACCTTGAGTGATGGAGATAAAGTTGCTGGCCTCTACCAAAGGAGCTGGGGACTACTGAGCTCCCGAAGAACTAGATAAAGGAGGCTCAGGAGCAGCAGAGGCAGCATAGCCTGTCCCTTTCATTGTCCCTACTCCTGTTTGAGTCCTAAAGCACATGAAAAGTGTGGATTCAGTGCCCTACAAAAATGTGACTAGCATGGTCAGGTCTCATGCCAGGAAAAAAATAGTTGGAAGCTGCAGAAAGCAAGAAACTTCACCAGGAATGTTTCAGCAAGCAAGGGGAGAGAGGGTGGAGATACCTCTGAGTTCAAGGTGGGAAATATTCATCATTTACATATGATAAAGTAAGTTTAAATACCTTTTAAAAATAATTAGTTTCAATAAAAATTGCTAAAATACTAATTTTTTTACATTATTTAGAGAAGCTCCTTTCTATTGGCTACATCCTAAAATCCAGGTGTCAGCAGAGCCTGAATGAAATAAATATGCATATATTGGCAGGTTCATATTTATGCCAAAATATGTTAAAGAAGCCTTCATTTTCTTCTGAATATTATGCTCATTTTAAAGACGGACCAAAAACCAATAAAAAAACCCGAGAGAAATCCCAGATGACTTCTCATTCATGAGGCATGATTTACCATGGCTGTAATTCTTGACCTACAGTTTCTGCTGACGTTTTAGAGCTATCAAAAACCCAAAAAAAAAAACCAAAAAAAAAGGCAGCAGTCCTGCAGTTCTGGTGAATCAGTAGGAAAAGGGGAGAATTTTGCTTCTTCAAGAAAGATCAAAATACAAATCACTCGGTTGCATATGAAATACATTTAAATTAACAAATATAATCTATCTTAAAAAAATACATTCAAACATTTAATTTGCATAGAAACAGGGCAGTGCTATTGATTTTGAGACAAGAAAATCAAAAGTCATAGCTAGCAGCCACTCTTCTAAACCAGATTTTGAGCACAACCCCTCCAGGGCTGTTTCCACCAATTTTCCAATAAATCATGTAATGACTTTTAGAAAAGACAGATATTTAATTCTTGAATTAGAACTATAGGACCATAACCAAAGACTGACAGCCCTCTTATTCTGCTGTACTCCCATACAAACCCTTTCAGCTGATTGGCTGTGAATTAGTGCAATAATTAGTCAATTAAATATTTGGGAGAACACATAATGAAGAACTGAGCACTGACATTTATTGCATAGATCAAAGTACACAGGAAGAATGGCCAAATATGTCTTGTTTACAAACCTTTATCAATTTTTTTTCAACATTTCAAAGTTAAGAATTAAAGGTCATGCATCCACAGCTAGGCATATATTTGAGGTTGATATTAGATAGACAGGAGAAAAGTCATGGTTTTTTGTGCACAGAAAGCACCAGTTCTTTGCTTATTAGTTCTTTACTCATGCTTATTAGTTTAAACATATGACTTATGTGGAGTAGTAATAAGAGAAACATTAAAAACTAAGGGTTCACAAATAACTTTTCCTTTACTATTAATGGTTTTACTTGGAAGAGTGAGGAAAGAAAAAAAAGAAAAGGGAAAATTAATTATAAACAGAACAAGCCAGTTCTGGAGATCATCTCTTCTCTGAGTCCTTGCTCATCAGTAGAAGGGATATCTCTGGACACCCAAGATTACAAAGGAGCTTTAAGTTTCTTTTACTCTTAATGGTGAAATATATCAGCACTGCATAAGGTTTATAAGGAGCAATTGGACTTAATAAACCCCATTCAGAAATCTCTATAAATCCTTCGAAATCAGACTTTAGGAAGAAGGCAATGTTCAGGGAGAAGGAAGTGCAGCTTAAAAGGTAAACTATGTGAAATTCATCTATTTCAGCCATAGGGAGAGGCAAGGAGTAGGTCTTTTGACCAAAACCTCAATCCAACCCTAGGGTAGGGGTTTTTGTGAGGAATCTGTACAGATGTTTGGTTACAAAGTGGTGCTTCTGGAGCATCTGCTGATGTACACAGACAGTACAATGAATGTCTTGTGTTTTCATTGGCATACTTGTGTTATGGAGCACACAAGTTTGAAAATTAGTTTTAGCTTGATGTCTCCATGGTCTTTATACTGGCATCAAACCAGAGGGGTGGTCATCTGTTGTAAACCATAGGCACTGGGTGTAAATAGGCCAGGGAAACCTTCATGTGGTAGAGACATGATCTGTCAAAGGAGGAACAAAAAGCATATTACTGCAGAACTCTTATTTTCTTACCTTCTATGGTTGTTAGGATTTATGTTTTGAATTTTTACACTGAATGGAAGAAGAATAATTTATAATTTTTATATTAGCTGGTCAGAAGTTTCAGATTTTTCCCCTTGATGGCACTAGGCTTGTCATCAGGGACAAAAAACTAATTAGAAGGTGCTAGAGCTTGCCCTTTCATGGTAGCTCCTTTGAACCAGTCTAACTGTGGAGAAACATCTTCCCAGTCTGTAAAAGTTACAGCATAAAATTTTTATAGCTTGCACAGCTGGAATCTGTGAACGTGGAAGTTCCCTCAGAGCAAGACATATAGCAAGATACAAAGTCTCCTTAATGCATAATTTGTGAGAGAAGCTAATTTTCTACTTTAAGTTGCATATTGCCTCTTTGGGGTTTTAAAAGAATATTCTGGCTCTAAAAGCAGGAGGTGTGATTATCTGTGTGGAAGCCTGTGGAAGACGAGGGGAAAGACTGGAAGTAGCAGATGCAATTAAATATAACTATTTAAAATAAAAAGCTGGTGTCAGAAATTACACACAGCTCACTCCATCTCCTTTCCCCCACCCCCAAATAAAAATACAGTTACATTTGCCATTAGAGAACATCCTCTTACTCAATGTCCATGTTACTGGAGCCCCCCACAGTGCTTCTGCAGCCCTTGGAAAATTAAACCCCTTTTGCAGAGCTGAATTTTCACAGGCTTACATAAGTTAGCAATCATCTTGAATGAAAATAAAAATATTCAGATGTAATTTGATTAAATTTGATTTGTATATTGCTTTTTTCCTAACATTCAACAAGTAGCTGAAAACAGCCAGTGACATTCATGTGACCCTTTGCAGTTTAAGAGTTGAATTTAGAAATGCCACATTCTGCAGCTTGTCCATCAAGACTTTTAAAATTAATACACTCTAATGTTTAAACACATCAGAGTATTCATATATATGTGTCAGAAGATTATTCACATTGCTATATTATACACATATTTTATATATTTATATATTTAATATACATAATATATACAAATCAACTCAAAGTAGACCTTCTGTAGTCTCCACCCTGATTCCAAAGCACTGTTGCCAAGAGGAACTTGAGTCAACTTTGCTGGGATTGTAGTTGGGTTTTATAATGTTTTTAAGTGGAGGAAAAGTATAAGGTATGAACAGTTTGGTATGGCTCTTAAAACTTTGATAAATGAAATTTTTCTGTTTCATGCACACAGGAGCTGCAGTCCTCTCTCCTGTGCATGTAGCTCATGTAGATTTTGATGGACTTTTGTGACCTTCTCTTGATTTTCTATCACAGGCATGGCTTTTAAAAAGTATACACCTCCAGATAATTCATTTGAAAATCATGTGTTGATCAGATTGAGATGGTTTGTTCACTTAGATTCATATTAGAGAATAAAAGTAGTTGAAGGTACAGATGTAAAAAAACTTATGAAAGTTTGCTAATACATCCAGGGATTCTTCTTTCCAGAGATCTGGGATACCTAATTAAGATGACTGTAATGTCAATCGATATTTTCCAATGGATCTGAGAAGCTGATCTGATCTACCCATCGTGGGTTTAGTCCTGATGCAGTAGAAGGTGCTGAGGACTGGAAGAGAACAGGTCTGTCCCTTTGGGGATACCATGAGCCCACGTTGACCTAAATAAAGTAAAATCATGAAAACGTTACTGAGTTGGAAGGGACCCATAAGGGTCATCGAGCCCAACTCCAAAGTTTTACACTGCCCTTCATGCTTCAGGGCAGGGCCCTAAGTCCAGAGCTTCAAAATCTGCACCTGGATTTGCAGAGAGATTTCTCTGAAAGATTAGTAGTGTCCACAGGGTAAAATGTACCATTGCTTTCCCAGCCCTGCACACACAAGGGGGCTGATAAATCAACCACCCTTTATTGGGGCTGAAATGAATAATCCCTGGCTGCTCTGTACACATTTGAGTACTAAAGCCAGGGCTGTACCACTAAAGTCAGGGTTGTACAATAAGGTTTTTCCCTCAGATGTGTCAGTTAAATTTCAATTGTAGATTAAATTTCTATAGAGTCTTCTTGTCTTGATATCTCTGCAAGAAACTTTGTTAAGCCTAAACTAAATAAAAGAGGAATACTCATTATTCCTTTTTTGTTTTCCTTGATTGAGACAACTCCAAGTGTGCTCTAAGGGGAAAAGGTTTGATGGAGTTCTAGATTATAGACTCAGGTTTTTGGTTTTATGCCCAAATGTGTATAGTTTAAACTTAAGAAGGTGCATTAAAAAGTTAAAATAGTATGTCCCAGTATTAGATGTAGTCAGAGGCTGTGTTAACAAAATATCCTTCACTTTCATTTTTAATTAGTATCAGGAACACAATAAAATTACATCAATCAAGTGAACAAGTCGGGAGAACATATACTCAGTTTAAGCTGAACCTGCCATAAAAGCCCTTTTTGCAGTATAGTACAAACAGCAAAATTATTGATTAACTTGTATTACTCCACAAGAAGGACAAATTATTGCTGATTAAAGCCATGCAGGTGATAAAGGAACTTAACCAACAAAAGCTGCCAGCTTTAGGTTGGGAAACAGCTGTGTCCCTAATTATGCAGTCTGATTTATACTCTATTAAATCAGTATATAAGTAACCCATTTCTCTGAAAGCATTTAAACCTCTTATATTCCACCAAACACAGCAATTTTATTTGAAATAAATGTATCCAGCTCTTTTGGGAACATATGGTATATTTCTCTCTTATTAATAATTCAGTTCAAATGAGCAAAAATTAGTTGGTGCAGTTACAGCTGATTTTGTCCTGAAAAGATCCGCATTAATTTTAGACGTTTTGTAAATTGGGCTATTAAATAAAAGCATTATATGTGAATTACCCTTTAAATTTTAAGCAAGTTGGTAGTTTAATGGTATTTTCTAGTCAGATTCATTTTCGATCTCTAAAAAATTATGGTCATTATAGTAAGACAAATTTTTGAAACCTGCTACTTCCATCCAATTACATATTGTGCTAATAAGTAAACTAGAAAAGTTTTATGCTTCATTTTCTCTAGTTTGTCTATGGGTGACAACTTCTCTCTTCATTATTATCTCTTGTGTAAATAAGAAGCTGACCTCAAACCTCCTCATTGGTGAGGTACACCTCAAAATATCTCTACAGCTTCTGCTTCCCATCAGCATAACTTCTGCTGGCTGCTATTTCCACACATCATTTCTGGGACGTGTTCATGTGTTTCTGGGCTGGCAGTGATATGCATCAGGGAAAAAAAAAAAAAGAGCAAGCCAGTGCATATTGTGTATGAGAGAAATTTCAGTGTGCTGCTGTGTTAGTCTAAGATGATCACCATCTCTTTGTGATATATTCTCCTCTCGATGCAAGTGCATAACTTCTATTAGCGCTAATGGGAGTTATGTTCATGAATCAAGAGGATGTGCCCCCGTAAGTTGAAGTTCTGCTTCTATTGCAGTGACCAAATTGGTTTAAAAATATGTAGGTAAAGAAGAATATGATGTGATGTAATAATGTTCCTGGTTAACTACTCACTAAGCAGTAAGTATTCATCTTTTCAAAGGACACAGAGAAGCATAAACTCATGCCTCAGGTGCAATTAATTCCTAAGTGTGAAACCTAATTACCTTTCTGGGCAGCTCTTTTTGGTGTAGGTTTTTGACCCCTTTCAGAAGGTCTGTGGTGTCTGACACACATGAGTTTGTGGATAAACATTTTTATATCCATGTTTTGCATGCGAGTCAAGAACAAAGAAGCTTAATACTTTGATTTTATTACCAAATTGAGACCTTGGAGCCAATGGCATTTTCCGGGACATTGTAGTATATCAAAGCAGGAATCTCTTCTTTCCTGTTGGCCTGGGTTTATTTTGGTAGTTTGGGTTAGTTTACCTACTAAATGCCCCCACAATTATCAATAATGTGCAAATTAAAGACAACAGCCTCTTAGATTTCCACACGTAGGTTACCCCAGAATACGATAGCATAAATCATTCTAATTTGAATAACTGCTTTGCTCACATATCTTCGTTCATGTCTGTACCTTTTTTGTTATATTATCTACCATTTTAGAAAGCTATCTAGCTTACTTACAGAGTTAAATTCAAATAGTCTAAAGGTTAATGTGAAACACTGGCAAGACATTATGAGCACAGCAGTATATTTTAAGGGCACTCGGTTGTTGGAATTAATGAGAGCTAACGCTCAGCATAACTCCCCACTTCTGCTTGCCAAAAAATCCACCCTGATGCATGATGAGGTTCTGGGTGCCCTATCTCACTGGCACTATGGCTGCCAGATATGATGGTGATCTGTCTCAATGATAAATCCCCTGTATTTGTTTCACATGAGCCCAATTTAAATCACATTCACATCTCATTTGAACCAAGAGTACACTAGTGGGGATACCCTATAGCTTTCATTTACACCCAGATCCTAGAGTTACAAGTTCAAGGACTCACAGGTGACTTTGACTTGGTGCCACTGGCTCCTGCATCCCTCCAACACACCAGTTTAAGTGTCTTTCCAGAAGCAGAGGACAGTCTTGGTAGGGGCAACTTGCAAGGAAGTGCTACTTTTGGAGGGTGAATGGAATGAAGGAGGTAGGGAAGGAAAATTTAGCCAATCTGTAACAGATACTTCCACACTCTGGTGGTCTCCTGTCAGGGCAAACCTTCATCTTGATCCCATCCAGCAGGTCCTCCCCATAAAAGTCTGTATGGTCAATAAGGAGAAGGGAGAGACACACCATGGAGTGGGAGAGGGCATCACAGCCAGCGTTGGCATGAGGGTTTGTGCACTTCTGGTCTTTTAAAGATCATCTGTTCTCCATCCCCTTGAGTTCTTAGGGATGGCATTGACTGTTGAGCTGCTTGCAGGACACCACAGTCCTGGATTTTGTCTATTGTGATAAAAGGCCATGAGGCAATCTTGACAGAACCTGGGGAGACAATATTCCAGGCACCAGATACTAATGAAACTGTCCCTAATACCAAATTACATAGAGAGATAGCCACAGAGCAAAATTTTTAAAACACAATAAAGAAAATCCTTATAATGGACAAGAACAAGAGTTTTGCCTGTACTGCCAAGTTTACAGATCAGAGGGAATAATTCCAAGTACCACTTGAGGAGTTTTATTGTTTTCTGAAATAAAAATAAAGCAGAAAGATTTCCATAAAATGCAGAGAACATGCATATTTATCTTATTCCACAAAACTTCAAACCATTGATGAAAAAAAAAGACATCTGGCACACAATTATAACCCAACCAGCTGCACTGGTTGTTTAAATCCACTGATGGGTACTTTTTTTTCCCCCTTAAGCTGAAGAGGCAATAATTTTCCAATACCTGTTAAAACCTCTTTGCAATGATGCAGACCTGTTTCCCATTGCATAGTCCATTCTCACAGTGTAAGATGAAGGCAGTATGGATGGATAAGATCAGACTGCTGTTTCTTTTATCCCCTCTCTGGTCAGTCAGTGAGATTGGTTTTCCAGATCCCTGGCTTGGAGCGGGGAGGACTTTCTGCTATATGACTTTTATCAGGATATTTATATGAGCACCTTCAGTGTGCATGGGTGAAAGGGAAGAGTGCATCACCTTATCTCTTCTACACCTTACCTGTCCTCCTACTGCCACTGCTTCCCCCTGATATCCCCTGTCTCTATAGCCCACTCAGACAGAAATCCTCAGGTTAATAATGGCAAGTACTGATAAGATGGGAAAGGCAATAAAGTTTGTTCAAAGGGGCACTCTTTGATCTTCCAGCAATATTCTACTCCCGCCGATCTTCAGCACTGTCGATACTTTAATGACACAAACAACCTGGCCCAGAGGGTGCAAAGCTGGTAGAGCTCTGTCACTTTGCACTAGCTCCCAGCCTGACCATTGCAAACAGAAAACAAAGTGGCACTTTCCCCTCTACCA
>VXBZ01011682.1:210705-268205 GCA_013399135.1 Heliornis fulica | reverse complement strand
TCTTCCTTGGAGGAAGAATTTCTTCCTAACATCTAATCTGAACCTACCCTGTCACATTTTAAGGCCATTCCCCTTGTCCTATCACCTGTCACTTGGCAGAAGAGACCAATGCCCACCTCTCTACACCCTCCTGTCAGGTCATTGTAGGTAATGATAAGGTCTCCCATCAGCCTCCTCATAATGAGATGGCTTTTCACATCAGCTGAAGCGAGTGTGTCTCTATCATCACCATTACAGTCATTTATTGCTTACAGTGTTTATACAAAACTGTTTGCATAAGGTGTGCTCACATCATGCCAACAGCCACCCATGTCACCTATAAATTCACTGAAATTCAGGTGACACCGGGGCTTTTGGTGATGCTGGGTGTTGAGTCCTTGAGCTTCCAGGATGAGTTAGGTACTGAGAAACAGCTCAACGACCCAAGTTTTGGAGCTGGGATTGGTGCAAATCTGTGGGTTTGACATTACCTCATACCTCTTCCCTTTGAGTCTGGAGTCTTCCAGGGTTATTTAAAGTCTGTTCTGATGTGCTGAAAAGGGGATCCCTACAACTTGAACCCCAGAATCCCACGGTGAAAAGAGATGTGCATCCATGTAATGGATTAAACCTTTTCCTTGTAAATGAAGATATAGTCCTTTGGACAGATAATTTTCTAAAAAAATGAATTGAACCATCTTTCTGTTATATTTAGCCTCTAATCCCCTATAAATGCATTTTTGACCAATCTTCCCTTCATTTTGTCATGCTCTATGGATTGCATCCAGAATTCAGTAATGCCACAGTAATTGAAAACTGAATAAAATTTCCCTTCTAGATTTCTTTGAGTTTTGTTCTGCAATACCATCCTATTATTCTATTCATTTAACTTCTGGGACATAGTAAAATAACGATAAATACAGAATTGTTGCATTTAATTGAACATATAACACAAAGTTGCTGTTTCTCAAGGTATTTTGTACCCTTTGCTTCCAGCACATTTAATTATGTATGAACTCTTAAAAAAAAAAAAAACCTCTCAAATAATGTGACTCGTCTACTAGGAGAGAAGATTTAAAGATGATAAATGTTATTTAGAATCACTGTGATATGATTCATATTGTGATGCGATTGGGAACAATATTAAAACCCACCAAGGCTATTATACCTAAATTTTTGTTTCAATTCATGCAATATTGCTGCTGCTTAATATGATTTCTATTTACTTCTTTCCATTGTTAGTGTTTTATTGAGGTTGTGTCGGCTTTATCAAGCTAATCTCTCCTGCAAATGGAGGTCAGCAGAGCCAAAGCACTGGCAAAAAGCCTGTCTCCATTATATTCTACTTGGTATGAATTTACTTGAAAATCCTCCCTCTAATATAAACTCTTTCTTCACCATTCTTCAATTATAATATTTCTACCTGCACAGCCCTGACAGCTTGATATTTAAAAGCTATATAAACTCTCATAATCTAATTTTATATTCTTTTTTTTTTATAAATAGGTACTGAACCTCATTTAAAGTAAGTAACACTGAATGTGTTCATCAAAAGGTTTAAAATCAAGCAATCTTTGCCATCAATAAAAGCTGGAATTTCAGGGTAGTTTTAAATTATAACTTCAAAACATGCACGGTTACTCTTAATGACAATGACAGCGCGTCATTAATTTGTGTTCTTCTGGTGTCAGGGGTGAGGTGAGTAATCCTGTCGTGCCCTTGCCAGAATACAATTTGGCAAAACAGGATATTGTAGAAGCTTTATAAATCTTATATCTCTATTTCTCCTTGTACTGGCCTAGGGAATAATGAAAAAGAGCGACACATAAATTTACCTACCAAATGGGGTATGCTCTCTCTCTTGAATACCCACACATAACTTCCATTAACATTAGTATAAAATATACATGCACACCAAGAGGAAGGATAGTCTACCAGATATCCAGAGGTCTAGAATATGAGCAGAATTCTATTCCCTTTAGTATCTTCCAATCCATCCCAGATCATGGGGTTTGTTTTGGTTTTTTGGTTATTATTTTGAGTTAAACATTGAACCTAAGACATTTGCATAAAAATAACTACAGCTTAACTACAGAGAAATAAACTGTACATCAGAGATTGTCTTAAATCTTTTGGTTTTTTGTTTGTTTTAGATATTAAGGTTGGGTCACACTTAAAATCAACGAAACACAATTTAAAAAAAAAAACAAAACTGAAACAAACCCTCTCAAATGTGGATTTTTTTTTTTTAAGACTCTTTGCAGTAAGTTTCTAAATATGTTATTGGATAGGTGATTGAAATCTGACCAAAAAAAAAAAAAATAGTTTTATAATAATGTCCTGCAGCAAAAGTATGGCACCAATAACTAAACAATACTTTATCACCTTTGCCATTCTCAACAGCTCCCATTAATACCGAGATCATAGTGTTAGGCCTTCTATTCCCCAGCTGACCATGTTAGTGACAGCCAGGGCTTAGGCAATGACATTGAAAAATATTTGCAGTGACACAGCCACAAATCACTGTGAGACAAGTTTAAAACTCAATATTCGCTAAACTTGCATCTGTTCTTTTCTTGTTAGAACATCTACAACACATTTATTACAGGCTGAATTCCTCAAAGAATCAGAACATTGATGGAAAGTGATAAAAATTATTGGTTGATAAAACTATATGCACAGAGGGACTTTTGTCAAGTCATTTATTCATATGAGGTTGTTGTCTGGATGGAATTGGCTAGGAGACCTGATGAAGAGATGTTTTCCTAAGATTAGTGTTCATTTATGTAAAGTGCACTCAGGGAACAGATACAAGTACCTGTAAGTCAAACTTTCATCATGGTCTCATCCTACATATATTGATTTTCAGTTTCAGCTCTTCCAGGGAACCTAAGCAGATGTTGGATTACTTGACATTGGCCACAAGACATTATCTCTTCCGTGTGATTCAGATCCTCACTAAATGAGCTGTATCTGTTGCTTTCTGTTTTCTGGGTATGGTGGTTAGCAGATGTCCTAGATGATGATCAGTTCCCATATTTCACCATCAAATCTCATGTTTCTTTTTGAGAGCATGCAGGATGCTATTTTTCCTGGATTTGAGGTTTTGGGGTGGGTTTTTGGTTGGTTGGTTGGTTGGTTGGTTGGTTGGTTGGTGTTTTTTCACAGATCTGTGTTACTAAAGCACTTAATCAAAGCACAAAAGCTCCAGAAGGTTTTTCAAGGGGCATCTGCACCTCTCATACTTCTACTCATCCAGGAGAAAGGACCAAGTAGACTAAATATGACTGTCACAACACTACCAGGTCAACCCTCACTCCCTTATTCACTTCATTGCCTGTATTTGCCCTGATTGATGCAGCAAGACATGGCCATGCCAGGGCTTTCCCAGAGCTTTCACACCAACCCTATCTACCTACCTTTTAAAACATCCCTTGAGCGAATCCTGGTGCATGTAATACCCCACAGGACATGTGGAAGTGCTACTTAAAAGGGGAAAAGGATAGAGATCTATCATGTTTGTAAAGATTTGATGATGGTAGATTGAAAGAAGTTTGGAAATATCGTGATGGGAATGGGTAAAGTGAGTGGACACATGAGAGTTGCAAAATCTTGCAGCAACAAAAAGCAGAATTCTTTGAAATGAGCAGATTTGTTTAAATAGAATACCAGACAGTCTATAGTGGGCAGTGACCCACTGGGATTCCTCTCTGTGGGAGACTGTGGACAAAGAGAGTGCCAGCAGGATCAGAAAGGCATTAAGCAGACCTACAGACAACGAAGTCCTATATAGGCACTAATGAAAGGTGGTTTTAGTGTTCCTTGTGACATCTCTCTTCCAGTGTGCATAAAATCAGGGTAAATAGGAGGACAATGAACTGCAGATAGTGGCCCAACCTCCATACCTTACCCTGAGGAGTGTCTCCCATTGCTGCTCTCTGATTATTGGGCAAAGTGGACCACTGCTCTGTCTGATGCAGGAAGGGGTCTCCAAGGTTTTTAAGGGGCAAAAGTTGTTTTTAAGGGATGCTGAAGTCTGCATTAAAATTCTGTGATTAGTTTTCTTCTGATCCACACCCAGCTGGAGTAGATGATTTTCCTGACTGTATATTTTCATAAATGGCAACTTTTTGGAGCTCATTGAAGAGGCTGCTCAAGAAAGGGAATGATTAATTCTTAATAGCAAGTTTTGCAGCATATTGAACGACACATTCTTACATTATATATTGATAATGCACTGGTCCTATGCTGTACTGACTAGTAGTTCGTTCCCAGCAAGGCATCATTTATAGATAATTCAAGAGATAAGGGACAGAGCCATGAAACAAGCTTTTTCAATTGTACCAAAAGCTTTTGGAACTCCATTTTGGTGTGAATGATGACTGTCTAGGATGTTGGTATCAAGCAGAAGAAGCAATAAATGTGTGCAGTGCCAATCCTGTCCTTGCTTCCCCGAGGCACAGCCTAATAGACTTAAATTTAGATGAACCACAGAAAGTCAGACACTTGTCTGAGGATTAATCAAACCTCTTTGTTCAGAACTTTCTTACTGTTTGGTGTGCCTTCCTTCTGTTTGAATTCTATTATGTAACAGGTCTATTAGTGTTTTGTGCCTTTACCATACTTATAAGGCCTCATCACTAGCCTATCACTAAAAATCCAAGGGTTGCTGTCTCTATGCTGTATATGCAAACCTGTACAGCTGCTTCAGTAACACACTTTCACAGAATACCTGAAATGTTTTCATGACCTTAATAATTTCCCTATCACAAGTATTTGTTCTTTTCTTCTTATGAAAGAAAAGCCTTCTTCAAAATCTGAATTTTTTTAACAGTCTGGAGAAGTCCATTACTCTCTTATTCTGTTTACAATATGCCTCTTCATCAGTGTGGTGCTGAGCTTTTCATGGTATATATAATTCTTCCACTTAATTCCTACTGTCATAGTTTCAAACCACTGTAATTCAAATGGTACATCATGATGTATAATGTAATAATGAATTAAGTTTTCTGGGAGTTTTTTGATTTTTTTTTGTATATATTTGGTTTCTCTATTCAAGCATGCCAGCTGATGCCTCAGTGATATATAGGAGAGCACCAAAGACATGTGAGACTCCTTGGACTGGGGAGCACTAGGTAGAGAATCTCTTCATTTGGTTTTCTGCACTTTGAGCTAGGCAGCCTCAAAACTGGACATGGAAGAAAATATCTAGGTATTCTGTTAGAAACAATGTTTTTATGAAGCTTTGGCTGAAAAAAAACCAAAGCTGCCACTACCTCCTCTTTCTCACTCACTACATTGGACAGGCTGGCAGGGTGTTCTTCCAGACTTAGTCCAAGTCCCAGGGGTCAGGGTGTGAGGAAGGATTGATTGGGGCTCTAATTAATTGCCCTCCACTCATCACGGCACTCTTAGAGGATTAGAGAGAAGGAAATTCCATGCAGTGGTTTGATAGGATTGGATGGATGTGTAAACTTATTTCTAGGTTTGCTAAAGCCAAGTTATTTTCAGACTGGAAATTGTATCTTGCCTTGACAGTAGGGTGACACAGAGATCTAATTGGCATTTCTACCAATTTTACAAATGTCTCCAGCTCTTCAAAGCCTTTGTGAAATGTTTAAAGGAAATACCTTCAGTTCAGCCCTCTCTGAGCTTTACAATGAAATAGCCAAAAATATTTTCTGTTGCTTATTTTGAGTAACAAATCTTCAGGTTTTCTCAGCTATGTAAAAAAGCATTTTGTTCCTTTGGCTTTCATCTAAAATCAAGACAAAAGACACATTTTCAAAGAAGAGATGAAATGAAATTGAAATGAGTGAGTACTTGGGAAAAAACCTTTAGTGCTAGAAATGCTTTGTTACAACTGAATAAACTAAATATGCTTAATATGAAAGGTAATGATGCGACTGATTGAATAGTTTGACATTACTGCACATGAAATATCATTAACATGCTCACTATGGTTTTATATCAATACCAAATCTCAGAATAAAATAAATGGAAATATGGGATGATAACAGTTTGTCACTGGAGCCTTACAGTGTCTTTTAAGAAAATATTTTCAGTGAAAGACTAGTCAGCATGAGCTGATGCAACAGAATAAATTACAACCTTGTGTAAATTTGAAAATAAACCTGGTTATATATGACAAGGGTGTGCCTATCAACCCTGGCATCACCAGTTCAGATCTGTACTGATTACTGCTGCCAGTTCTTGGGGTGTGAGTTCCCAACATAACTCCAGCGAGAGATGCCTGTGTTGATGTTGATTCCCAAGCACACCTTGGTGGCACCAAGCTCATTGTATTATTTGCAGGGTGGATATGAGTCCAAAATATTACATCTAAACAACTTTCAAATATTTAAGACACATAGCCTGTATCAGCATCCCACAGCCAAGATGTTTATGAATAGTCACTGTAAGAGTTGTATAAGGGGGCCTACAAGAAAGCTGGGGAGGGCCTGTAGTAAAAGGATGGGGGAGAAGGGTTTTAAATTGGCAGGGGGTAGATTCAGATTGGATCTTAGGAAGAAATTCTTCCCTCTGAGGGTGGTGAGGCCCTGGCACAGGGTGCCCAGAGAAGGGGTGGCTGCCCCCTCCCTGGAGGTGTTCAAGCACAGGCTGGATGGGGCCTTGAGAGGCCTGATCTGGTGAGACATTTCCCTGCCCATGGCAGGGGGTTGGACGTTAGTGATCTTTAAGGTCTCTTCCAGCCCTAATTATCCTATGATTCAATGAGTCTATAATTAATCTGCATGATAAAGATCCCATGGATTTTGGCATAGATGTGGCTCTCCCTTTCACCTTACAGTGACTTTGGAGGCAGAACTTCTGCATTCACTCAGGGGACACAGATGCTCATAGCCAACTCCATCAGCGTAGCCCATTGCCTTGCATAAAAGCATATGATACTGAAGGTTAGAAGCTGTAAATCAGGACAGTAAATCTGACCTGGCATTTCATGGCTGCTGTATTAGTTGCAGCTGCTGTGCAGCCATCCCCTTGCTCTACCATTGCTGACAATAAGAAAGGTCATAACAACTCTTCCTATGTGTCGAGCTGTACAGCCTCAAGATGCTAGTCACCATTTCCGTCTAATTTGTGGTAGGAAATTTTCTTCATCTACAAGTCAGGTGCTGAGTATTTGCCTGATATGCAACTTCTAGGAACCTATTACAGCTTGTGGGTCCCAACCTCATCCTTCACAGGGATTTGGTCTCAAAGGGGAAACAAATACAGCCGCACGCTTTAAAATATTATAAGCCATTTAACTCAATCACCTCCAACTTCTGTTTGAAATTGGCTAGCCAGAAGCAGATGTTGGCTACCATGGCTTCATTGACTACCACAATTTTCTTACTATCTTAAAATTTACACTTATTAATAGATGAGTACTGAAACACAATGGTTTTCCCATTGAGGAAACCACTGATAATATCTGAGGCTGACAAGAAGACAGAGAACAGAAAGATAAATCTCCAAGTTTCTTGTGTTTTGATTTGGGAAGTTACATTGTTTTGATCTCATTCTAACTGAAGTATATTTTCATTGACCCATACACCTTTGAAGTGGCCATCACTGGGAGTGTTAGAGTACCAGATTTCACTAGCTCTTTTAAAAAATCAAAATCACTAATAAAAAAAGCAAATGCAATAAGCCATAAATATAGAAATAAACGGGACTATTGAGCAATGCAAGCCTGATTTTACAAGCACTGGGAAGGACTGCATTTACCTGAGATTTTATAAAATTTCAATATATAGCACTGACTGCTTTCCCCATTTGCATTTTTCTGATACCTGCAAGGATGAAAAAGAGCAAGAATCAGGACCAACATCCTAAAATCCTGATGGTCTACATGTTCTTATATTGTTAGGCAAGTATCCAAATGGAAGGGTACATTTTTCATACTTTAAAGTAATATCACATATTTGCATGAAAATAAGAGGGGGCAGAGAAAGTGATAGATAAGCTATTGATGTTCATAATATTGTATTTAATACAGCTACATATTGTCAAGTATATTTGACAGCCAAAGCTTCCTTTTGGTAGGAAGTTGCATAACATTGAGCACAATGTTAGTGCCAAGACACAATACATTTATGAAAACATCAAGATTTGGAGGTAGAAAACCAACATCAAGTTTTATAATTAGTTTCAATATGACAGAATTTTTTTAAATGTTTAAGTCTCCTGGTTTCCAAATCAAAGGTTTTCATTTCAAAACGGAATACTCCTTAATTGAAGATATAGTGTGGTGAAGATTAAAATAAAAATTTTAATTGATTCCCTGCCCCAATTTTTTTTTTTTTTAGATATTTGTCTTGCTGAAAACTTAGAGACCAAAGATTTTTTGTCTTTCTTCCAGAGACAAAGATGCTATTTTCCCCAGCTATTTTCATGCATATGTTAATTCTTGGCAATTTAGAGATACTTCTTTTTGATAAATCACGAAGAGTCACAATTTTTCCTTAATTAAAAATCAGAAGTGCTAATCTCATTCCACTGGGGGGAAGAAAAAAAAAAAAAGATGTAACAAGTTGTCACACATGCCCAGGCTTAATCTGGAAAAGTTCTGCCTCTATGTGTTTTTTTATTATCATGTCTGTCTTTTCTTCTTTGGCAATCCTTAAAACTTTATAAGCTGCATTTATGTTAAGCTGTTCCTGATACGCTCCAATAAGTGTGCTTTAGACACATTGTTAACATAAGGCCAAATCTGTAATACAGCATGGACAATTAAGTGCACAATTTTTGTATAAATGCAAAATCCCTCACTGTGAATTATTTAATTAATGCTCTACAGTTCATTTAATAGCGCTCTTTCAAAGGCCATTTCACTCACAGAAAACTAATTTCATTCTTGGGGTTGATTTAATTAGATTGTATGATATATGGTATTGCTAATTCAGTGGCTCTCGTTGCAGTGTCTAGCCCGTTGCTCCTATTGTCGGCAATCTGTCAGCCCCATTTTTAACAGTATTGAAAAATTCAAGCTTTATTATTGCTCGCTCACTCTTTCTCTCCCATCAGGAGGAAAGTAATGAGCTTTTCTTCTTATGAGAGCAAGCAGAGAGTGCGGTGCCCTTAGCGCTTCAGGCACCGAGCAGTATTAACAGCCTGATTCATGAGTTAAGTTTCTAACTGCCCGTGGCTATTAGCACTCAGTCCTTTGGCTGTCATTTAGTTAAAAAGACTCTTCGGTTAATTCACTCTTTTAATGAGACTGTGCTATTCAACTAATGTATTTTACTGTATGAAAGGTCACACCAGGAAGCAAAACAGATTGGAGGGAATGTAGCGGGAAGCCTGGCTGTCAAGAAACAGTTCAAGCCTCGCAGGCATTTCGCCGTCGCGGCGACCGTAATAGGCTATGGAACTGATGGGCCAGCGCTCACCTCAACAGTTGAGCACCATAAATCATGGCTAAATAGAAAGCAGATTAATCAGAGCCACAGACAAAAAGAGCACGTGTTTCATTACCCATATAATCACTAACATGATTGCCAGACAAGCCAGGGGAACTGTACGCAGGGCTGACAAAATGCAGCGCGGCGGCGAGCGGGGGAACTCGGCTCCGCGGAGCTGCGGCCACTAAATCTTTTCATTAAGTAGCTGCTCGGCGAGACCCTCTTGTTGGAGGGCCACTTGCTTGGAGGGTGGTGGTGGGGGGGGGGAAACAGGAGAAAGACAGAGTTATAAAGGGCTGTGTTTGACTGAGAGGGGTCAGAGGAGGCTTTTCTTCCCCATAGCTCAGTTTCCACATCGTGCCCTGCGTCACCACAGCTGGGAGAAAGCACGTGAGTGGTGGGATGACCTGCTCCTCTTCCTCCTACCCTTATATAAACCCCCAGCAAGGCAGACTCCATCTGCCCTCCACCATTTTATGAGCTGACCCCTTGGCTGTGTGGCACACTCCAGGTCTTAACACACGAGAGGGCATCTCCTTCTCATTTATTCTGTGCTCCTCCAACGTCATTTCCTTATCGCACCCGCCCCCTCCTCGCTCACGCTCTTTACATCATCAGGAATGATGTGGAATACACATGTCCACATCCCACAGCTTCTCCCTGCTGGGCTTCAGAAGAAAAGTCGTGGCTGAAAATTTACCTCAGCAGCTCTGCTTGGGACATCCAATTGAACATTGCTCGTTAATTTTCAAAAGGAGAAAATGAGAAGAACTTCTGCTTGTAATAGCCTTGCATCTGTCTGCCGAGGCGCTAAACAGCTGAATTATCGTGAGGGTATGTGTGTGTTTTTCTCATTTTTAATTAGTGTCACTGGGGGAAAAACACCAGCACTTTAGGGGCAAAAGTATATTATTTTTTTAGAAATTGTAATTCCCTCAAACTACGGTAAACAAATCATTCTGATTAAAATTTCCCGAGCAACTTCCAAACAGGGAAACCGTATGTTTAATTACCAAACATCTGTTGCAAAGAATACCCCTAGCTTTTGCAGCACTAATATCACTGTATGAATTTTAAAATCTGTCAGCAAGGGATCAGGAAAGCTTTGGGAGCAAAGAGCTGCTCGCTTTAACCCCTGAACCAGATAATCTAACAGTAATCCATTCAAAACTAATCAAACATTTACAGAAACGCACCAGCACTGAGGAAAACAATTCATCATCTTCATATGCTCATTACACTTCCAACATCTCAATCTACCTATGTAAATGAGACCAGGGATCTGACATCAGGTCCATGTACAGAAATTATAAACAAATATTCATCCATTATGCTGCTGAAATTTAACAGCTGGAGCACTAACAGTAGCTGAACTCCAAGCCCTGAGTATCAATTATTTATGAACCTAAAACTGACAAGACTGTCTAGGTGAATTAGCTGCATATGTCAAGCTTTGTTATAAATCCCAGCCTACTGTAAAACTCATTTTCATAGAATGTATGTACAAGGCTGACAATATATCAACAGTACGGCATTAATAATTTAGAAGAATGGTACCATAAGGGAGCACCTAGAAACTCTGCTCTGCAATATAGTTGATATTACAAATAAAAAAGTCAAATAAAATGAATTTCCCATAAACAGAGAATCAAATAAACCATTTCTCTATGATTTTATATTCAATTTTCAAAAAACTTACCAGTTGATACTTGCATTTTTAGGAACCGTAAGTGGCACCTGAAGTTGTTTAAATTTTTTTTTTCCATTGCTAAAAATGCCTTTGAATTCTAAGGCCCACTGATGTACACTGTACTGCATGTATTTTATTTTCACAGAGTGAGAATGAAAAGTGAGGTGAGAGAAAGAGGCAGGAGCAAGACTGTTTCCAGCAAGACCCTGAAATAAAGTGTAAACCTACCTGCAAACAAAACGCAGCTAATTGAAAGCTAAAATCTACCCCTTGATGGACACGTGACACAAATTGAATTAAAGCTTGCTCTGCTCTGATAGCAGAGTTTGGTTAGGTGTCTTAACCACTGATCCCATTAGAGGAGACATTGTCTCCTTCATGTCTACATATCATGAAATTTCTTTGATGTTCCTTTGTGTAACAAGCCAGTGCAAGAGCTGTTGGGCATCCTACGTACACCCACCTACATGCCAACAGCAAAATGAAAACACAAGAACTAAACCATAACATTTCTAAGCTTGAGGGAACTGATCTCGGTGTCTGCAGTGAGACCTGAATAAAAGGATACATCAAAGCTTTACCCAGTATCTGCAAAATTCAACACAGGTCTGAACTTTGCTGTTGCATCCTACCTCCACCAAAGAGCAGTCATCCTATGCTTTGATGTAACAATGTATACAACTACTCAAAATCTGAATTTTCTCAGAAGTGTCTTCCTGGGTACAGTTTAACCTGTGACCACGAAGGCATGGCTGGTTGCAAGGGCTTGTTGCTATTCAGAAAGGTTGCCCACAAAAAAAAAAAAAAATGATTACACACTCATATGAGAATCCATGACTATCAAATAAACAAGATTTTTATCTTATATACAGCCTGATTTTTGATCAACTGTGAACATCAGCTCTCTGTAACACAACTTTCAGATTATTAAGAAAAATGGAAGGGGGAGTGAAGGGAGGGGTGTGAAGAGAGTGAAACAGTCCCAGTTTTGAGCACAGAGACACCAAAGCTGAGGGATGGTTAAAGGGAATCTGCAACATTAAGCTCATGAGCATGCCACTGACTTAATGAAGACTGCTGCCACACTTGAAGTAAGCACTGGTTTTGTGTAATTCTTAACTGGGATTCATACCAGCAACATAGCAGGAATCCATGAGGACATCTATTGAGGCAGAGAAAAAATCAGTAGAATCTCAAAACTGAAGAGCATGGTGTTTTCTAAACTATTTGTCAATATAAAAGCTAAACATAAAGGTGTATTTGGATGAAAGCATGTTTAATGGTTCAAGAGAGTTTGATAAGAAAGTTAACAGAGCATTTTTTAGTTGATTTTGTGAGTGAGATGTGGAAGGTGATACACCATTCCCTCATCTGCAGGATACTGCCGCTTCCGACTCAGTAAATATTTGTAAGAGACTGTGAAAATTTAATAAATACATTGTAATAGATAATGAAAAAAATAGGGATAATTACCTGGTTAATACTTGATGTCTGATGCATTTGAGATTTATGAAAGAAGAGCTCTTTCAGAAAGCTGGTGATGGTGGTGGCATCAGTGAAGAGTCACAGGTCATCCAGTGTATCCTTCTGTAGTAAGGAAGGAGGATTTGAATAGCAATTTCTATGTATTTCTTTGGACTATTAGGGCTTTGCATTTCCCATGGCTTTAGTATTATGAGCACAGGGCTGTCAAAAGACATTTTCCTTTAAAATTTAAGAATTTTCCCCATAGACTTCAAACACAGGGTGAAGATCTTGCTGTCTGCTCAAAACAATGAATGAGGAAATACAGGCAATCCTTAGGAGAATTATCCAAGTTTAGCTTTTGGACTTATTTAAATTACTTGGAGTCTGATGACTTCATTATATAGGTGGTCTTCTTGATGCTTTCATTAATACTTCCATCACCTTGTTAACATAGGTGACACCTGTGCAATTTTTCCCCATTAGCTCTTCTGGTTAATATTCTAAATCCTGCTAGAACACTTTCTCTTTTCCAAACTTACCAGATTTGCACTGTAGCTACAAGTTGCCACTCCTGTCCTTGCTGCTACACACAACACAGCTGGAGTTACCTGTGATTCCCTGACACCCTGGCAGCACTCAGTCTGATACAGTCTCTGCTAACTGCTATGCTCAGGGACACAGTGCCCAGCTGGATCTCTTTGGGATCTCCTTGCCTTCCACTGGCAACTGAGAACTGTGCCCTTGTGGAAAAAAAAAAATGCATTCAGTTACTTTCCTAATTCCAGCAAATACTGGGACTATTCAGAGTCACTATTTTGCCTGTGATTTACTATGCAACATTGCAGCAATGAGATAAATCTGCTTACATGGTTAAGAAACACTTAGCAGAATACATCCCTGGCTCTTTAAAATGTTAGCTTTCTGTCTCCCAAGACCACCCAAGGTCATCCCTGAAGCCACTCAGCACCTTCCAGTCATCTGGAAGTTTCAGCACTAATCATCAGTCTCACTTGACAAAATCATTATTTTCTATTGCAGAATAATCTCTCTTTGCTGAAGAAGAGTTGTAGTTACTTATATTCAAAAATTGGTTTAGGTGGTTGTGGTGGCTTGACCCTGCCTGGAGGTCAGACTCCCTCCGAAGTCACTCTGTCACTCCCCTCTTAGCTGGCCAGGGGAGAAAATACATGTTGAGAGGCTTTGGAGTGGAGATAAGGACAGGGAGAGATCATTCTGCAGTCAGCATCACGGGCACAACAGACTCCTACACAGAAGAAAGGCAAGAAAATTCTCTAAATTGNCCTCCATCTCTCTCTCTGCCTCTTATCTCTCTCCACGGGCTGCAGGTGCTGCCAGGGGCTTGCTACAATGTAGATCACAGATTCTTCCATATTCCTCCACCTGCTACATGGTGGCCTTCTGCCTGGCCCAGGTGCCTCTCCATGGGCTACAAGTGGGGTCTCTTAGTCCTCCATGGGCTTCGGGGTGACACCTGATTCACCATGGTATTCCCCGCAGGCTGCAGGGAATCTTCTTTCAGCACCTCCTCCTCCCCTTCATTGACCTGTGTCTGCAGAGTTTCTTACATCTTCTCACTCCTTTCTCTTGTGGCAAAATGTGTCTGCTTGGGTTTTTCTTGCTCTAAAATGTGATTCCCAGAGGCCCATGACCCAGATTGGCCCGTCTGGCCTTGTCAGTAACAGGGTTTGGGATTGGGAGCCCAGCTGGGATTTGCTTTGTCAGACCCTTAAGAATCTTTCTAGCTGCTTCTTAAAGAAGCCACATTGCAAACCCACCACAGTGGGTTAAGGTAGAAAGGCACACCAACATCCAGACTCCAAATATCTCTCCTTTGGGCTTTTGCAAGTGTGGGTTAAGCTTAAAAGATACAGGTCAGCGACAAACGAAGAGTGATTTGAGTACTTGTGTGAGTTTGAGCTAGCATCTCATGTGAGACTGGTTTTATGAGGGCTACATGGTGCATTTCTGAGGCATCAGCTCAACAGCTGTATGTTTTCCTTTAATTTCAGAGAGGGCTTTTCAACACAATAGTTCTGTGATTTCTTGAAAATTTTAGTTAGAACTGAGCCTAGAGCGGAGAGTCTCATAACCGTAACTCAGAAACTGGATTTGGAGCTGAAAAATAATTCAAAATGAAAAAAAAAAAGATTTTTTTTGAATTGGCTATACTTGGTGATAACTCTTGACTTATTCTTCTGTGCCTCTGCAATA
This sequence comes from Heliornis fulica, assembly GCA_013399135.1. Taxonomy (NCBI): domain Eukaryota; kingdom Metazoa; phylum Chordata; class Aves; order Gruiformes; family Heliornithidae; genus Heliornis; species Heliornis fulica. Next base: position 253,427 of record VXBZ01011682.1, on the reverse strand, counting down.
AGCTATGATTCTGGGGACCTGTTTTTGTGACTAAAAAGATAACTCTCTTGTTGGGAAGAAAATTGCCTCTCTGACATAAATCTTTGGAATAGGAGTTTACAGAAAAGTGGTAAATATGAGGGGAAAAAAAATCAAATATCCCAAGCTAAACAGGAAATAATTTATGAACACTTGTTTTAACTTGATGACTGCTGAGTGGAGCAGTCATTTGATGTGCCCAGTGTTAACCTTTGGCTAGAGCCTCAACTGAGACAATAGGAGCCCTTACAGATAACAAACTGTAGCCATGGAACTACCGAGACCACTGGGGTCACTGAATCCCACCCTTGACTGTTGTGGGCATAATGTCTTCAACTCATGTGCTTGCTGAGTTTCACCAGGTGGATTTTTGAATTGGTTTCATTTTCCTTTCACTGCTCTCCCTCTGAGCTGTCTTTGCACAGGGTCTATCCTGCATTGATACCGTAGCCATACATTGGTATATGATCACTGCTGTTCTCAGTAATTTTATACAGATACTTTCCAGCTATAACAATTCTGGTTATGGATTTTTTAATCATTTTTCATTGCCAAGACCACTGCATAAGTCGTGCTTGCTACTGTCAAAGGGTGGCTGGTTGCTACCTTGTCTCAGTCATTCTCTGTCGAGGCTGTCGCCTCATTGCTTGGTGCATTGGTGGTGTAATAATGAGCTTTAAATAGACCACAGGAGAAGATGAACAAAGATTTGCATTGCATCAATTCTGAAGCTTGAATACTGTGATCAAACATAGTTTCTTGACAGTCTCTTTGGTTTAGACTTTGCACTCCCTAAGCCCCAATTTTTTCCCCAGCAGACAGGCCCCATGGTAGCATCTCTTCACACTATGAACAGAGCTAAGAATGAATCAGAAAAGACTAAAATCCTAGAGTCTTGCCTCTTCCTCTTCAAACTGCTGTCCATATTTAAGGAAGCCTACACAAATATACAAAATTCAAGTGATAATTACAAGACTCAAGATCTTCTAAACACCAGATGTAGACTGCCATCCTATGTAACATTGTTTAAAGTGATGCCTGCTCACAGTCAGGTAAATTACAAAACCCATAAAGTACAAATGAGGACGCTGTCTGGGAACATGTTCTGGACCTTGTTTTAGAATGATACCTAATGTAAGTACCTGCCTATCATCAGCAAACATCCCAAAAATGAATGCTGAGATACTCATCAGCCTGAAGAACTAAACTACACCATTAATTATTATTTTGAGGGGAAAGGAATTCTCCATTTCCATCTCCTGAAGCACAGAAGTAGTAACCACAGGTAACTCGACCAGGTGACTTCTCCAAAGTTTAACTGGTGCAACTGACATCCCAAAAGCACTTTTTCATTTTTGACCTACTAAATTGTACTCACTGCAGTGAGTCTCACCTTATCTGACTGCTACTAAGTTTAAAATGCCTCAGGGTGCATTTTGCTTCCAATAAAGCACATTAGACCTACTTGTCTAAGAAATAGAGCTGGTAATCTTGGCAATGCCATTGATTGTGCATGGCCTGCGCACACCCCATACATGGGCAATTAAATTTACAAACCATTTCAAAATTACATACAGCTAGCAACAAAAACGAGGTCTGCAATATTTAGATGGCTGAACTTGATGCCTGATAAATCTTTCTGCTTTCTTTCCAGCTCATTCAGAGGGTGTAACATGTGTGCCAGGAGACAGAAGTTCGCTTACAGTGTTTTATGTGCTTTGAAATTGGAAGGTCCTTGTAGCTGTAATGATGTTGATTTGTTTTAATGATGTCATAGCAGATGATGCTTAAAATAAGCGAAGCTCTGGGATGAATTCCACTGCTGGTGAGTGGCTGCCTTTCTTCAGAAGTAAAACAGAGAAACACCAGATCGATGCACATAAACAAAACCAACCAAACACATCCCCAAAGCCCCCAGGGAGTGAGGAGCAGGTCTGTGGCTGACTGCTAAATAGTGCTGTGAACTTTAGAGATGTCCAGAGTCTACTGACTTTTGGAAGTCTTTTGCCCCACCTCACCTTTTAATCAAAAGGCAAGAGAAGAGTTAAGAGTGTGTTGAGAGCTGTTCTTCTATTTTAGTGGAGTTTTTAGGTGTGAACTGTTGCCCTAAGTGTGTATGAATCCACAGGAAGGCCTTGGTGTGTTTTGAGAGTGTGTTTTGCTTTCTGATTGTTGGAAAAAAAAATCAGCAAGTTGATTTAAGTCAATAAAAATGTATCTTGGAAAGCAAACAATGAAAGAAATGTATTGGTAAATACTGCAAAGTTTTTAGGAAGACAATGTCACAAGAATAGGCTTTGATGATTTTATTTCTATGACACTGGTTTAATCTAAAACAGGAAAAAAACTCTGAGAGAAAATAACCCTTCCCCACTACAGTCAGGTTGCGCAAATATCCCCTGAGTGATGTCATGAGGCTCCACATTCCTACAGGCTGCATCAATGCCTTTGATGGCAGGGGAACAGACTGAGTTGGTGCAGTTGAATTTACTGATGGCATTTCCAAATGTAAATGTTGCAGAGTCAGGAATTAAGAAATATTCTTCCTGAAGAAGGTTTTATGTATTTGTCTGGATAAATATGTGTAATGGCAGCATGAATTTATGTAAGGTAGGCAGCAAGAAAACCTTCTAATGGTGTGTAATGCCTATTAACATGGGTAAAAGCAAGAAATAGTAATTATAAAGCAGATAATATCTGCACAAAGAACTAAGGACATCTTTTGTTGTTATTTTTCCAGTTATTGAACCATCAGGTGTAACTGTATAACACAAAATATGGAAGCCCAACAAATGTCATAGTAAGTACTTTTCAAAGATGTAATTGATCATCAAATTCCAATAACAGTTTAGGTACTTTACTTGATATTGAGATTAATATACAGCTTCCTGCTGCAAGAACCTCTACAGTTTCTGACCTTGGCTAGTAGTAAAATCCAATCGATATTTAGACCAAGCAAGCCTTCCAGAGAGGAGGCATTGAACACATTAGTTTTCTAAAAAAAATACTGTCATCAGCTAGAAAATCTAATCCACTGTGAGGAACATGATGGAGCAGAACTGAGTAATGTCCTAAAAGAATGTGAATATTCACATGGATAAAACCAGGCTCTGCTTTTGCTCTTTTGGACTCATGATTTTCTACTGATACTTACCTCCCATGCAGAAATACGTGGTTAGAGGACGTTGAATTGGCAATATAACTGATATTTCCACTTGAGACTACCAGTGCATCTTAAGTTTCAAATTACCAAGTACATACTACATGCAGATATTTCAATGGACAGGAATTTTCCCTGGGAATTCTCTGAGTGAAAAACAACAGACTCACAAATCCTTTACATCTCTTACCCAAATTTCTCATTAACAATCCACTGACAATGTAACTAACCTGAATGTAATCAACTAATACCTATTACTTGATTGGAAGAGAGTTTTCAATATACAGGTTATGCCTTGTTTTCCTTCATACAAATATATATATATATATATATATATATATATATATATATATATGTATCAGTTAGACCTATATAAGAATATAAGGTAAATATTGATAAAATATATAAAGATTTGCTTAGAGTTATTTAATTAGTGGGTTTGAGATCTTAGAGTTGAATATCCCAGGCATGTGTTAGACTGAGGGAAGACCTAGTTTCCAAAGGGTTTATATCTAATCTGGTTTTATTCAGATTTTGTGCAGTGTTTTGTTTGCCAAATACCTATGATGTTGGCTTTGGGGGCACATGTAAGTGGTGGGGCTCATAAGGACCAAAACAGTCCTAAGCAGTTTTTTCAACAAGACTGCTTTCTACCAATGAGATCAAGTAAGCTAAAAAACAAACAAAAAAACAAACAAAAAAATACCCCCAAACAAACAAAAAAAAAAGTCAATTATTTTTATTTCTTGTATGTGTATATATATATCTGTTATGGTTTATTTCGCTGCAGGATTTCCATTAATATGATGATGGATTTATTAAATCATGTCCAAATTCATGACAGCAAAACCTTTGAGAAGCTGTTCAGAAGTTTGAAAGCCATTTATAAAATTAGAATAATTTTATCAGATTTAGTCCTGTCCTCATCCTTGTCTTGACAGAATGAGACAGTTCCTAAGTCCACTTGCAAGATTTCATTTTTTGACCTGTAAATCTCTGATACATCTTGGTCTTGACACTGGTCTTGACATACATCTTAGTCATGTAGCCACCAAGGAAGTCTTACACAAGTAGACTAATATCATGCCTGCATCCCAAACAAAGCAGAACCTTAAAATAAACTGAGGCAATCTTGAGGCAATAAACCCTCAAGAGAAGTTCTTAAGTTGTGAAATTGGCTTTCATTATGTGTTATCCTGCCACAACCCTGACTGACAGCCCTTAGAGCATCCTGATTTCCAAGGTTGCCTCAAGGAAAAGGAAGAAGGGTGAGCCATGGTGATGTTTTCAAGAGGTGCACATAAAATTATGAACATTTTATCTTGAGAACAGCTTGTTCTGCTCTCCTTACACTGCTTAGCTCAGGTTTGTGGGAGAAACTCAATGCTTTCATTTCCTCTCTTTTATGGGTCATCGATGGGTAAGGTTTGTTTTTATAGTAAGCTGCCTGACACTTGGCAATGGCTTTAAGGAGCTGCTCCTGCAAAACTGTGTGTGCTGCATTCCCCAAGGGGCAAACACCAAAAGGGGACTCCACCACCCTCCCAAAACATCACCTGGCCCCTCTCTGTTGTCAGCCTATGTGGTACCAAGAAAAAGAAGGAAAGAACCACAAAAACTGTAATTTTTCTTCCCTTGGACACATGAACCTAAAAATAACTTTGAACAATGACTTTTTTTTTAAAAGCTATTTATTGGATTAACTGTTTTATAAATAATCATCTAATGCATCTGGCCAGGAAATGGATGAAATGCTACAACTTGCATGTCTCTCCTTAATAAAATACACAATTCCCTTTACTGCTGGACAGTGAAAGGTCTGACCTGTATTCGATACATACCAGAGTAAGCAAAAATAAATGCAGCAAACACAGCTGCTAAATCTCCACCTCTTTCTATCCCATTCCCTTCAGTGGAGAGCATCAATTATTTCTAAGTACAAGATTAGCTCAAGAAGAGCAACAGAGGGATAGAGGCTAGAGCAATTCTGTGCTCTGGAGGGCACAGGTATTGTGCTTAGCACACATCTGCAAGGCTCGCCCTCTTAAATCAAATGCTGCTCCACTGCACCATCTTAATTGTTCCAGGTGTTCTAGTCAGTAAACATTTGCTCAGGATTTTATGTGTGTACTACACTTTGAAGACTTGTTTTCTATTTAAAATACTTGTTTTTCCTTCTGTCTCTGTACAGGGTTTATTTTTGCACTGATAAAGCTATATGGAGTCATGGGCTGTTTGTTAGCCTATCCAGGTAGAAATATATTTGTCAGTTTGATTTGTTTTTGTAATATTCTCATGACCATGCTATCTCCCTGCTAGCAAATAAAACCAGAAAGGAACATGAAGAGTGAAGTGAAACTGCATAGACACCACTGTGATACTCTGGTTATTAAAAAGAAAGGTAAGTGTTGGATGGCACATGGTAAGAATATACTCACACCTAAAAAATTTTTACATGGGTCATTACTGAACCAAGCTTTTTTATGTTACATTACAGAACTGGAATATAATGGAGTCTAACAGCCAGGAGAGTAGTTGTGCATGTCCTGCAGAGGAATTCCTGCAGGACATGCACAGAAACATCATCCATATTCTGCATCTTCAACTGCACTTTTCAGTTTTGCTGTCATTGACAAATATCCAGCACATTGATAAATATCCATTGACAGAAGTATCCAATGCACTCCAACAGATGGTTAACAATATATATAATGTGTCTGATACATTTTACATGAAAGGTTCTGTAATATAAAGCAGTTCAACTCTCCTCTCCAAAATAAGAGTGAAGAAAAAGGGAGACGTTATCAGCTTGTTCCTAAAAGCCTCTTTTTTTCACATCCAAAGATCTGGTGAATATGCAAATAAGATAAATGGATCCTATCCAAGACTGGGGGTTAACTAACCAGGGACACCCAGAGATCTATTACTCATTAACTTGACTCTCATCTCTTCATCTCTCACATAAGCACAATATCATGTCATGACCTAAACAGGTTCAATCTTTTCCATCACATACATGAGAATCTGCTTGGCTTTGCTTTCAAGGCTCTTCACAGCCGGTCTTCATCATCCTCCCCATCACCACAGTGAGGTACCAACTCTTCCACACATTCTCAGGAGATCAGCTTTCTTGCTTTCATCTTCCATATAGGCAGCCCTTCTACTTTCTCCAGTGCACCCCTTGTACTTCACCCAGCTTCCCCAAAGGTCTGTAAATTCACTTTACTGTCCTGGGGAGAGATGACCTGCTGACCTGCTCTGTCTCCTCCTTACTGGGCTTTAGCCATGCTTGTTCTCATGTGTTCAATAAATGTTTCTTCTCAGGGGCTGCTTCTTTCTCACACCCAAGGCACAGGAGCACTGTGGCCCACACACCCTAATAATTAATACAGCAGTTTATCCCCTGGATTTTGTCCAACGTGTTGTTTCATCCTAGTGCAGAGGCTCACACAAAGCCGCTCACCTCCAGAAAGACAAGCTGTTCTAGCACAGGGGGGGCTGGATCTGCTGGATTTGACAGCATCAGTGGCATTCATCCCTCACACTGCTCCTCCAAGCAGAGACACACGAGCTTTGTGTTGCGTAGTGTTCCTCAGATCGTTATGCCTGACGCACCACGCATTAATTATTAGCTACGAGAGGATGGTTCTTCCATGCTGATTCCTGATGTAACACAGCACATACAGTCACCTGAGACCACTGACACCTAATCAGTTGTAGAGCCTGTTGCTGAACAGCCTGATGTTCCTCCAGGGCTGTGAGTAGCGGCCCCACAAGCCAACTGCCAGAGATGAGACAATCTGAGGAAGCACCGTGTCAGCTACTGGCCGCGTTTCAACAGAACAGCCGGTCGTGTACATCAAAGTGTCTGTTCGTGCTGTTGTTGCTAAAGCAATCATTTCTTTTAAAGCCAGTTCCACTCCAGTAACCCCCTTCTGGGTGCTCCCCATGGGTTTGGTTACACAGACCTTGGGGGACAGTTTGACCACATGCAAAAGGTTCCAAGCACAGGCTAGTATTTTTTTTCACTATTCAAATGAAATCATTTGCAATCATTTCGAACCTTTCAACACTTTTTGGTGTTTAGGAGAGACTGAGGCTGAATTTTTGCAGACACATGCCTGTGGGAAGCAAAGGAGAGGAGGAGGCTGGTGATGGAGGGCTATGATGCCTGCAGCTCCAGCAGCACATGGGCAGAAACGTGGCAGGAGCATTCATCACACCCACTGTCTGCTCTCACAGGTACCAGCCCCAAGGCAGACAAACACCAGAGCAAGGACTCACCCTGAAAGTGTCTGTCTGGGGAACAAGTGCAGAATGAGCCCCTGGAGAAGCAGGGATGTGGGAGAAAAGACAAATCTCCCTAAACCTTTGAGGTGGCAGAGCTCACACCCTCTATCTGTGCAAATCTGGGCTGATGGCAGCTTTCAACCTGCTTCTTGTTCTGGAGAAGAAAATCTCATGCAGGCAGCCCCTGAGCCCCTTGCAGCTGGTTGGGGGTTTATAGCTCCATCTCCCCATCCTTCTCCGCCTCAGCAGCCGGTGGGTGACTCCACCAGCACAGGAGGCCCCAGGGATGCCCGCTGCGGCTGAGCTACCTGCCGGCCCCTCCGAAGTGGTTTTGCATCAGGCTACCGCTGCCTTGCCTTATGGTGAGTAAAAGTCATAAAACCACCATCAGCTCAATGACTGTAATGACTACTCTGAAGCTTTTTATAGGCGATAAGCTACTGTAAAGGTCTGCTGGTAATTTGTGGATAGGGTACATTACCGTTATCCTTGAGGAATTTCTGCTTCCTTTTTATATGCCTTTTTTCTCTTGAGGGGACTCTGAAATTAACAGGAGGCGTTAGTCTGAAGCTTTGCCAGAGCCTCTCGCTGAGCACAGACTGCATTTATTTCTCTTCAGACATGATCTGGTGCTCCTGAAGAGAGCTGCAGCCTGCTGGTTCAGGGCTGGATGCCTCCCTCCATCCCTCCATGGTCCAGAGGACGGCAAAGGGGCAGTAAAGTGAATTGAAATTTCCTGGAAATGGTATAAAAGGAGGGAATGAGATTCTAAATAGCATAAACCAGCAAAAAGCTTTAATGGTCACGGATCATCTCAAACCCCTCTGAACCATGCAGGGGAGAAAAATGTGGGAGGTTACTTGGTTTTTGAACCGCCCGCATCAGCAAAATGCTCCTGGTGGCACCTGGGAGAGAAACCGGGTGAACTGGGTGATTTTTTTCCATGTAAAGCAAGCTGCAGTTTGAGGTTTGGGGCAGTCCTTCCAACAAAACTCAGCCCAAATGAAAATTGGTGATGATTGAGTAATTTATGTGGTAATGACAAAACTCAAGTCAGTGTCTATAGTGGAGTTTTGCTGGGCCATAGCTGACACGCCACTGATTTTTTCAGCGAGCGCCTCGCACTGCAGGCAGTATTGCTACCAACAAAACAATCTTCCAGAGATCATAAAATGTTAAGAAGTTCATTTGTTTAAAGCATTATGGAATAGTTCCCTTGCAGATCTCATTCTTTAATTTCCTGCACTGGGGCTGAGGTGTGGGACACCAATACTGATAGATCAGATTAACGCCCCTGATGCTCAGATTTCTCCACTGAGCTACTGCAAAACACATCATCACTGTTGCAAAATGAGCTCTGGATTCTGAACCTGTTGCTCTCAGGGGACTTGAACAAACTGACATAAAGCAAAAATAGCATAAGCAATCCCTTCCAATGGGAAACTAAGCCATCCAAGTGGCTAATTTCAGAGTGAGGGGGTGGGGGAATCAAAGTGATTATTTTTACTTCTTTATCTTCCTAATAAGTGTGTTTTCTCTCTGCAATGTATGGGCACCATACAAATCACTGCAGCATAAAGCTCAGTGTGGTTATCAGAGCTGAAATTAATCACAGGCTGGAGACTGGGGGTGGGGGGGTTGTAGTTGTCCTGCAATACAGACTGTGATGTGACAATGAAACTCTGAGGCCCAGACAGAGCAATTTGTGTGATTACCAAGCAAAGAACTTTTGGTTCATTGTTTGTTATGTTACACAGAGTACAGTGCTACTTAAAACAGGCCTTCATTTAGGATAAAACAAGAAAAAGACAAGGGGAGGGGTGAAAAAAAACCCACTGGGGAAGTGAGATAGTCTCCACATCACATCAACACCTTCCGGCTCTCAGGTTTGGGGACCATGGTGGCAGTATTATGGCCTTAGGAAACCCAAAACCCAGCCTTGCCATGGTTGCAGTTTGGTCAGTAATTAAGTCTCCCTGATGTTTTCAGAGTACTGAAAGGAAAAATAAAATGTATGTGATAAATCTTGGAAGCTCCTATATTTGGAGAAGGAGAATTTGGGAAAAATGAAGGATTTTTATTACCTAAGGCCTGTCTAAAAGTGTCTATTTCTGAGATCATCCTATTTTGTGATGATTTTCTGGATGTCTCTAAACATTTTTTATACACTTTTTAATTGCTCAGCTATCGAGGTAGCTTATGGTCCTTACCTTGCTGTGCTACTTAGCCTTTGTAGTGGTAGAAATGTGAATTCTTTTTTTTTTTTGTCTGTTTTGTCCAAAGTTCTGTCTCTTCTTTTGTACATACACAGGTTTTAATATGTTAAAAATCCAAGAAAATTAAAAGGCTGAAAATATGGCCAAAATAAAGTGGTCATGCCTTAAAACACCCAAAAAAAGTCAGGAATCCCATTCTAAGCACTAGGTTTCTGGGATGTTGCACATCCTCCTCCAAAGTAAAATGTTTCATAATCTGGTTTTAATCATTCTTTGTCCATGGAAGCTGAACTACACAAAACACAAAGAAAGACCTTTGCTCCATTTGTACTGAATATTTCAATGGCTGACAAAAAATGGAGATACTTTGCTCTAGACCCAAAGGCTTTTTCCAGTGAAAGCTGAAACAAGAAAGCTGGGGAGGGACTTTTTAGAAGTGCACTTAGTGATAGGATGAGGGGGAATGGTTTTAAATTGGCAGGGAATTGATTTAGATTGGATCTTGGGAAGAAATTCTTCCCTCTGAGGGTGGTGAGGCCCTGGCACAGGGTGCCCAGGGAAGGAGTGGCTGCCCCCTCCCTGGAGGTGTTCAAGGCCAGGTTGGATGTGGCCTTGAGCAGCCTGGTCTGGTGAAGGTGTCCCTGCCCATGGCAGGGGGTTGGAGCTTGATGATCCTTAAGGTCCCTTCCAGCCCAAACCAGTCTGTGATTCTATGAAATGCACTTTGGGATGGGTGAAGTCCCAGATAAATAATACTTTTTATCAGTGTAAATGTAAACATGTGAGGAGGCAAGCAAAGAGCCCAAAACCCCATGATTGAACCACCAGAACACTCCTGTCCCTGGATTTAATTATCCCATAAATAAGTATAAACAAAACAAAACAAAAAAAAAAGAAAGAAAAATATTGAGTTTAAACTTGGGGAACTTGAATTAAAACATACATCAGACTTTTCCAAATCAGGGTGGGTTTTTTGGTGGTTCCAGATTAACCACAAGAGGACAGCAGTTCATGGCAAAAAACACAGTACATGTTGTTACAGCTGACAGGAACACATTAGGCAACCAGGACTTAGGTTCTTAGGTTGTGTGTATACATAAACGTTTTCTGGATGACAACAAGTCACTTCAGCTATGCACCACTGAAGGATTTCACACTTGTATGAAATTCTATGTTCTGTCTTTAGCTAGCAATATCCACTTTGTCACCTTCTTGTCATCAGTTGCAGTGTGTGCTGATGCCTTGTGGAAGTTTGAAGTCCTTCCTGTTCTCCCTACCCAGACTTGGAGCTCAGCCCTGCATCAGGCCAGGCTGGTGCATCCCACCCAAGGAGCTGCTTTTTCTGGCTAATCCTGATGATGGCTTGAAGGTCATTTTAAGCTCATTAAGATCTCTAGCTAAATGCTAAAGGTCAAGGTATGTTCATATCAGTGATGTACTTGCCCTTGACAGCAAACAGAGCTTCTCTCTATCTCCATCAGAGCCGAGTCCACACTTGAAGAATATTCTGACCAAATCCCATCCACTTCCTCTGAGAAAGAAATCTGGAGCCCTGTCAGCTTTTTCCACTTTCAAGCCACCCCTGGAGCAAGGTCCCAAGGTTGAGGTGACTGCCCAGCATCTCCCCAGCATCCAGGGATCTTCTGCTTTCCATGCCCCAATTTCCAGCTCTCTTTCACCAACTCCCCTGGCAGCAGGAGGATGCTCTACCCAGCCAGGCTCCCAAACTGCAATTCCCCCTTGATTACCACTCAGTCAAGTCAAAGACACCAAAATAACCCTCATGCTTGAGGCTGAGAATGTGTCCTGTAGATCTTATTGAAAGATTTGCATAAAAGTGGAGGATCTGGCCATAATCTGGTTGAAACAATGAACAATGGAGCTAGATAATATGCCTTAAAGATATTTTTTTCATAAATGCAACACCATTTTGATACTGGAAAGCCCTTCCCAACACACACACAGTGATGGAGCAGCAGGTCCCAACCTTATATTGCCTGGGAATTATGACTCTGCCATGCTTTGTGTTGCTGACAGCCTTAAAAGCAGTGACTTCAGCCACTTTGTTGCATAAATGTTGAGTGTTTGAAGTGTGACTGGGAGCTCGCTTGTTTTGAAAATAGTCCTGGCTCTCCAAAGGCCTCATTTACAAAGGCCCAGGGGACAAGCCCAGCCCTTCTGCAGGATGAGCAGAGGGAATTGAGTGGGACAGATGGATTTAAATCTGCCAGGGGAAGAATAAGGGGCATTGCCCAAAATCAAGGGGAGGAAAAGCCCAAGAAGGTCTTGTGAAATGGCAATTGGATTTATTCGGTGAACTGGAACTAAGACTTTTTGTAAAGGGCTTCAGTTAATCTTGTGTGAAAAGCTCTGAGTTTCATTATAAATGACTTCTAAAACAACTTAGAAATAATGCACTTTACACCAATGCGATTTCATGAGTGTGACATTAATGGCTTAGGAGCATCTGTGGAGCCTGAGATGCGCCTACGAGAGGAGGAAACTCAGAGGCCCTTGAGTGAAGCACCAATCGTCTCTCCTTTTTCATCCCACTCCTTTCAAAATCCTGGGGCAGAAGATTGTGAAAAAAAAAGTGCTCATTCCCTGACAGAAAAGCAAAGTTAATTTCTATTAAAAATGGTAGCAAATAAAGCTGGGAAATATGCACTAAGTCTCTTTCGATACCGACGCCATTGATACTGTCCTATCAATCAGGGGTTTGTCTTTAAACCCACCAGTGTTCTCTCAGTCAATATTACCTTCTCTATGAACCCTACAGGAAGGAACCACATTTAGAGATATATTGGCTGAGGGTATGAGGGGGAGGGTTTCTTTGCTTTATGTCACTTTTGTCACTGCTATAGCTTCATGCTCAGAAAATCAAGTTAATTGATGGTTCTGAGTCAGGTTTCGTGCCAATAGAGGGTCCACTGCATTAAGGCACAGGCCAGAGAAACTCCCTTTCTCTAGGGCTCTCTCTGCTCAGTGTCCTAACCAATTTTTTCTTCCATTATAACCTTTTTGGGAGCCCATGCATGAGCAAAGCCTTATATCCACCACACACTGAAAATGTTGGGAGGTGATTTGCCCTTTTTCTCTCAGAAAGAGAAAAGCCAGTCACGACTACCAGCTACGCCACGTTACTTTTACAGGAATTGGTCTCTGTAATGGAGTAGAAAAATACTATTAATTCAACCAAAACATTACATAATAATTACCAAAATCATCAAAATAAACTTTTTTAATAATACCAAGGAAGTAATTATAAAAGTAACTTCATACATAACACTTTTAGATCTAGAATGAGAAATGTATGTGACGGCAAGGGGCCAAAACATGGCACATTTAATTTAAACCCTGGCAGCAAGGGGCAGGTTCCATTGCAGCTATAATAAATTACATACAAGTGCTACAGAACAATAACAAAAACTGTGAGCCATCCATTTCAGTACCATTTACAAGAAATCAATATCAATACTTAATGCAATACTGGTGAAAAATGAGCAAAGATACAGAAAGCATAATAAACCAGTAATGAAAGACCTTGCAGTGTTTCACTTTGGAAGAAAAAACTAACTGTCTATATTTTCATGTAGAGGGATATTTCACTGAGGCAATGTGCTGGAGGTATGAGTGTTTTTCAGATCTAAGTTTAAAATAACCTCTTTATTAAATTTAAAAAAAAAAAGTTCTTTAAACTGTGGATTACTAGCTTAGTAAAACTCATACATATGGAAGGAGGCATTTCATCTTCCTATGGTCCTGAATATTTTTCATTGAATTGCCTGAGATCAAACATCATAATGTTACATGCCTCTCTGAAGGCACTTGCTTCTAGAAGATTTGGATGTCCTGTTTTGGAGAGGCAGCATTTAAACATTCTACCACCAGTGAATTAAACAGGATATTTCATCAGGTAACCCCACTTACCCCACCAGTTTCAGTCTCCAGCTAAGAAAAACATGTTAGAATACCTTTCAGGAAGGACCTATTGCAAGGTGGAATCTGGGACAAAATAATCCTGAAAATAACAAGTGTGAAGTCCCTGCCTAGTGAGGCTACCAAACATTGTTGAATTGCCATTTGTCACCACAGATGCCATCCTCATCAACACAATCACCATCACCCTTCTGCTCTCCATCAAGCTGAAAGGTCTTTCAGGAAAGTTTCAGCTCCCCTAGAGCTTCTTTCAGCTCTGTGAATGCCTCAGAGAACTGTAAGAATTATAAAACTAAAGAATTCTAAAACTCGATGTAAATGTCACCTGCTTAAAAAAAAATCATAGGAAATGCATTGCAGCTCTACGCAGTGCTCATGGGAAGACAGACAAACCTTCCTACTGTCCTCACTTAATTGCCATGGCTCATTTGCTGTGACCTTCCTTAGTATTCCCAGTTTCAGCTCCTCCAGTGGTTTGTCCCTCCCCTTGCCATTAGCCATATGCACCCTGCCTTTGCCCCAGGGAGAGATCAGTAGAAATATGTCCACCATGTCTCATCCATCCCCTCTATGGTACAGCAGAACAGATCAACTCACTCCATCTCACAGCTGTCCTTCTCCCCATGGGCAGGGTGACAGGTATACCCAGAAGTCTGCCACAGTATCTTACCAAGAAGAAAAGAGCATTCAAACACAACTTTCTTGGCCATCAAAATCTCTGCTTTACTACAATCAAAAGGGAATTAACAATATACTTTTAAAAGGGCTCGTTATCCTTTTGGAACAGACTGACTTCAAAAGGAGGCTGCAATAGAGTTCAGTGCCAGCTGATGCCAGGCATCTAGTAACAAAACATGCTAAAGAGCTCAAGAAACTAATTTCCACCATTTAGTTCTGCTGAACCACTGTCCCATCAGTACAGACCTCTACCCATCATGTGTGGGGAAAAAAACCTTCCTAATAATGTTGTCTAGACAATAAAACCTCAACAATAGATAACAACCCAACTGCTACATTTATACAAATACAAAATATACAATGTTTTTCATTGGAATAGATCAAAGATTATCACACAAGCATTTTCCAAACTTGAAGCTTGATCTTAAAGCTTCTCTTTCATGAGTGCAACCACACAGAAAGTTTGGTTGTAGGTTGTCATCATAATTTACTTGGGAAATCACCTTCATCCCATATGAAATATTGGTGTTTCTTATGCAAAAAATATAACCTTCACCAGCAGTTAAAGATGGAAATTCCATGGACCAACAACATAACCACCTTCAAACACGCTGAAGCCTTTCAGAAAACAAAAGACTATAAACTTGATGTGTTTAGTGAAATAATAAGCAGGATTAATTGCAGAAATGGAGGGTTTAGACCTCAGGAGGAATGTTCTGATGAAACTGAGGGAGGTTTGGAGTCACATGCAGTCAAGGGAGGAGGTTTTCCAGGAGTGGACACAGTCAAGACTGTCAATAAGAAGATGGAAGCACTCCATAAGCTTATTGCAAGGCTTGTGGGATGTAATTCAGTGTGATATAAGGACACCAGGCAGCATTTCTAGTGTTCACCCAACACCAATACTAAGGAGGCTAAGCAAAAGGTGACAGTGCTGGGGATGTCTGTTCAGGCCACCTTTATCAGTTGTCCCTCAGCTCAGACAACCGAGAGAGCTTTTCCTGGCTGAAATGAGCAAAAATAATCACACATACAAAGACTTAGCAGTGGGAGCTCATCCCAAACAACCACACATGAGGCTTTGCCACCTACATCAATGTGCACGGGGTTTCATTTGGTTACCTGGGTAGTACTTTTTGCACCCTCACTTCCCCACATCTCAAAGTCTTATTTCAAAGATTTTTGGCTTTGGTTTGTTTGGGAGCTTTTCCCATTGGAAAGTGTGTGAATGTGTCTTCCAACAACCAAGGATATATCAAGGAAAAAACTTACCAAGTGTTAGTATAGGAAAAGGACAAATGAGTGCAACTTTTTGGACTTAGATATTCTTCTGGGTTTTGTTCATACTGTTCCTTGGCCAGTTTAGAGCTGTGTGACTAGAAGTGATGGAGAAGGAGGTCGATTAGGAGGGGACATTTTTGCACTCATTCATCCATCACAGCATAGCACAATACAGAGGCCAGTCTCTCTGCATAACAACAAATGGGAATGGAGAGAAGGGCTGTGAGGTGATTTTCAGGGACTGCCACAGGGATGGAGCTGTTAGACTCACCATCCAGGTGGTCCAAAATACCAGTTTTGCCTGGAGGACCAAGACTCCATCGGGACGGGACTTCCTGCCTCAGCTCCTACTTTTGCCAGCTCTGTTAGCAACAGCTGTATTCCAGCCTTTCCTCAAAAATCCATCAGATAAAGGGTAAAAGAAATCAATTTATGGACAAAAAATGAGCACTACATACTACAAAAGATTTTGGTTTACTGGATTGTGTTGAATAGTGCCTTACTTGAGCAGTCGGTCCCTTAAGGATCCTGGTACTAGCAGATGGTACTGCTGGCACTAACATCAGTGCTACTCAGATGTTAGCAGAGCTATGTCCAGACACTTAGAGCTGTGTTAAAGTCAGTGGGAGCCTGGATTATGTACTAAATGAGCAATCATTAGGGAATGAAAATATTCCCAACATTACTTCCACTAATCAGCTTTTAAACGTATCCCCTCTCCATGGAGGAAATCAATTTTTTTGCAAGTAATACAAGGGATCCCTATTACATGGTATGAGTTAACTCTAACTGATTAATCCCTCAAGTAAAATTTCTTTCTTTAAATTAATTCCGTGCTTTCTGCTGCCGTTCAGTTGTTTTGCCTGAGGGCACCACATTTGTTTGCTCCCTCCTACCTGTCTGGGCACTCCCTTTTCAGGGCTATAATGCCCTCGGGAGTTAAACGGACAATCCTTTGTTAAAATTAAAACAAACATGTTGTAGTAAACATGTTATCTCACTGTTTAGGTCTCTTTCTTTTCACTGAGTCTAAGCTGAGCATCGAATATGACTCCAGCTGAGCATCACCAAAAAGAACCAAATCCCACTGAAGCTAATAAGTCTTTGCACTGATTTCAACAGCCTTCGAGGTTAGTCCCTAGTGAAATGTTTTGGGTTTTTTTTCTCCTGAAAGTGATCCTCTACTCTTCCTTCAATAGGAAGAGATGCCGGGAAGGGTTCGGGAATGAGAAGTTCCATACCCAGTAGATGGTGCTGTAATCAAATCCTAAAACCTGTTACACCGGAGCCACTCAGCTGTGTGTCATGGCAAATTCCTGCAATTAATAAAGAAAGCATGTTTATTCTACAGACACGTGTTACTGACTCTAAAAACATGCTTATTAATCTGAAGCACTAATTGGCTAGGCAATATGCCTAAACAATATGTAGCATGAGCTTTACCTGTCTTGCAGGGGAATGGTTTGTGGATCTTGTCTCAGGTCGCTCGGGCTCCGCGGTCTGAGGCCTGTGGGATGATTTAGCTATAGCACAGCTAAGGCACATCCCTCACTTCAGGTAAGCAGAGCAAAATTCCTCCATCTACGTTACCTTGTGTGTTCCACCCAGGGGTTGGATTTCACAGGAGCAGAAATGCGATCAAGTGATAAGACAGGAAAGGAATATCATTTCCCAAGTGAATAAATTATAAGTATTTTGTTTTTAAAAGAGCAGCTTGGCTTTCTTTCAAACTCTGACTTTGTTGCCACAGTCCTCCACCACCTGCACTTGCCTATCTGATCCAAAAATCCCCCTATTTTGTAACTGGAACTGAATACAATAGCCATGCCCTGGAATCAGCCCTGACTTTTCTCCTCTACAATCTTCATTAAAGCTCGCTGCTGTTGATAACCTTTGATCTCCTCTCCAGGGCTGCTTATTTCTGCTTAACTTGAATGGTACACACCTATCTGATATTGCAGGTTCTCCTGGGGAGGGGTGGACTCATCCCTTTGTAGACATGCCTAGGAGAATAATCTCTCAAAGGGAGCTGGGGAAAATTCAGCACTCAAGAGACAGGTACCTTGATCACACAGATACTGGCGCTGCAGAAAGCTGGGGACCATCGACACCTGGCACAAAGCCATGGTGGTGGTTGCTGGGCCTGAGTATTTGAGGATTTAGTTCCATTTATAGATGCTTTTATTTGACCTGAAAGTCAACTCGGGCAGATGTCCTTTCTAGTGGAAGCAGCACAATTTTCCTGGCCAAGACCTTGATTTTACACAATATCCCAAACACAGAAGCAACGTTTCACGTGTTAAAATACCAAACCAGCTCTTTTGCTATTCCTTTCCCCACTGAACTGTCTGGAAGCTGTGGCCAGATCAAGCTGCTGAAGATCTGATCACCCCTGTGACCAGCTTGTGGGATTCTGCTCCTGACAGAAAAATCAGTGCTCTCCTAAACAAAGCTCTCACATCAGAAGTAAACTTAAGACAACACTCTCTTAAACAGTGTGATCACTGTTACACCTACGTAGACAGCTGAAGCCTAAGAAAACTAAACTGAAACCAAGAAAACTTTTTTCCCATAAATCATGTGTTCCTGCAGTAACAGCTTTCACTTATGCAGAAAGCAGGGCTGCAGCAAAGACTCCTTGGGCTACAGAATTTCATTTAGGGCACAGCATGATTTTTAAATAAGAAATACAGCAGGATGGATGTATATACTCCATAGAGCATGGAACTCCCTCCCCAGCTTTATTAATGTAGTAACACACACACCCAGGGCCACATTCTAGCCTTGAGTAAGGGTTTCCATTGAAGTAGGTGAAAGCTGCACCTGAGGACAGGAGTTTCCCCTTACCATAAATTTTTCAGAAAATGTAATTATTATGTATGATAATTTTAGCTAATGGATTTATTTATTATGTATTAGTCATTCATAACATATTCACAGCGTGTTTTATTAACTATTATTAAAACCTTGTATTTATTTCAATTCATATTTCATAAGAGTTACTTCTTTGAAATGCCACAGACTTCCTTTTTCACCTTTTCTAATCTCAGACCTGATCTCAAACCTCTGTGAGAGAAGATAACAGGAGCTTTTCAATCATTTCAATGGTCTACAGATCAGGCCAGTTATGCACAGAAGTGTATTATTAGGTCATTGGCCTATTACGGGTGTATGTACATATATATATGATAATTGGTAAAAAAGAAGGCAGGTGTGGGACTCCCCTTAAGAACCACTGAGCTTTGCCCTCTTCATGTACCTGAGAATGACCAAAGCCAGTCCCTGGAGAGGGATGTGGGGCAGGAACCGTGTCTTCTGTTCTGTGCTTGTCCAAGACCTAGAGAAGGAGGATCCTTACCCGTGTTATGACTGATATGATGCCTCCTTTAGCTCTTTTAACATGAGGATCTGCTTTACCTTCCTATTTTGTGGCATTATTCTGCT
The DNA here is from genome assembly GCA_013399135.1 of Heliornis fulica. NCBI lineage: Eukaryota > Metazoa > Chordata > Aves > Gruiformes > Heliornithidae > Heliornis > Heliornis fulica. The sequence goes on along the minus strand of VXBZ01011682.1, from coordinate 234,401 downwards.
CTTAGAAGGAAAGAAAACTCCTTTTCCTATAAGAGTTGTATTTTTCATTGGGAGTTTTTCTGACCATTGAAAAAATCCAGCTACCTACCTTTGATAAAGGTAATGTTCCTCCAGAAGTGCTGCACACATGCAGTCTCATTCCTCTCTATCACCAGTGCTGGACCACACCAGGACTAAATGAGGCAAAATCCTAAGAAATTAGGAAAACTGAAATCCCAGTTCTTTGCCAATAAAAGGAGCCTCTGTCTTTGACCATAAGAAATGTGAGACATTTTCATGTATATATATATATATATATACATATATATCAGTAATATACAATTAATAATATTAATATTGTGGGAAAAAAAAAAAGAGAGCCCTTGCAAGTAGAAAACCAGAAAAGAAGAAAAATATATTAATTTTTCCATTATACACTCGATTTCCTCCACACATGCCATAACAGGGCTCACAGGGCTTGCTCCAGAGACCTTTAGAGGGTCAGGAAGGTTTCCATTCATTTCAATAGACTTTCAGATACCGTCCTACAGCCCACACTCCTGTTGGTGCTACTTGTGTGGAATCTCATCTGTCAGTGGGGAAAGGTTTCAGTCACCACCATCTACAAACACTTTGCAAAATATACCATGCAAAAAGCCCAGCTTATTACTAAAGTTATTTGCCTTTCAACCCACTGATTACCAATAAATATTTAAAAATATTACAGATGTTCTTCATTTTTTATACTTCAACAACTTCAAAAAAAGCCAAACTGATTTTGGAGGTAAAGCAAGCAAATACATTGCTCTCCACGTGTTTTCATATCAAAATTCAACTCAGGGTGATTTTTTTTTTTTTTACAGGTAAATTGCAATATCTGGAGAAAAAAAAACCCCACAGGGTTTCTATTTGGTGCCCTGATACAGCTTTCACAAGAGTGGCCCGACAGCATTGCTGTGCCTTCGACCCTTTATTCCTGAGGTGCAGAAATGCCTGATTCCAAATGTAGCAAAATGAGAAATTACAGAGCCTGTCTAACAAATCAAAAATAAATGAAGTAACAACATAAAGGTAAATTTACTGTTATTTATAATTTACCATTTTTACCTTGTTTTCAATTGTCTCTTAGTCCTCTTCATTCTAGGAGCCCATTACATTTTATTATGCTAAACCCTATCTTCTGTCACATAAATTACAGTTAAAGATCTTAATATTAAAGCCTCTTAGCTCCCAGACCATATTTCAGGCTTTGTTCAAACCAGACATTAATGCTGAAATTGAACACAGATCACTTTGTCATCATTACCTATGATCTCAAAAGTATAATACAATCTTTGCTATATATGGCACAAAAATGCTTCTTTGTATAACGCTGAATTATGGAGATATATTGATATTCTTAATATTTTGACAAAACAATAAAACTAAATATGTTAGCTCTTTGGTGGATACCAGCATACCAGCCTAGCTATTACAACAGTTGCAGAGGTAAAGGTTTATTTATTTATTCCAGGTAAAATAGGGAATTAATCAAACTGTTATTTTAATCCTAATTTTCCCCTGGTATAATTTAGCCTTTTTTGCTGGCAGATACAGGAAGTCTGTTGCCAGTGTTCATCATCATCTGCTTGGGTTCACAATATCCACCTTTGTTACAGGAACAATATTCTCTTTTCAGTGGTCATGACTCCAGCAAGAAGAAACACCGGTGCAGACTGTCTTTCATCTTACTGTGTGTCTTTTACTTCTGCCCTGGAATTACCCTGAAAGGGGTGTTGGTGAGCCTGGACCGGGCTCTGGGCTGTGCATGGGGGTGGAGGAGGGAGTACAGTGTGGTCTCAGCATATTACTGCAAACACCTCACCCCCCAGTTTTGTGCCTACAGCCCGTATTATTATTTCGAAAGGGCTGTCCTTTCATTCCCACAGAGACATTCACGTGCCTCTGGCTCATGTTCAGTGCTTACCCACCACTCCCAGACCCTTCACAGACTCGTGCACACTGGGCCAAATTCTGTTTCTAGCTGTTAGCACACCAGTCAGGCAAAAACCTACTGAACTAGCAAGAGGAAATACAAGTGCAGACACACGGGTGTCTTCTGCAGAGTATTTTTACAAGGAGTCACCTTCATTATGTCTATTCTAATGAATCACAGATTCACAGAATGACCACTGTTGGAAGGGACCTCAAAGATCACCTAGTCCAACCCCCCTGCCAGAGCAGGATCACTTAGATTAGGTCACAACGAAAAGTCTTGGATGATCTCTTCTTTCCCTGACCAATAAAAAAAAGCCCTTGCTGGCAGGAGCACCCTGGAGAGGATCTAACCCCATCCCACCAGCTTGGCAGCGACAGCTGCACTCCTCAACAAGAGAAAAACACCATATCTGATTTTTCTTCATCTTTTGCACTGCCCACAAACTGCTCTGTTTGTTTAATTATCCCTGATTAATCGCCGTGCGTGCTGGGGCTACTGGAGCCACAAGCTATTTTCTTCTGCAGCCTGCTTGGGTTTGAGAAAGGGGAAGAGCTGCTTCTGAGCAGCAAATTAGCTGTAAAGATCTGCCTAGAAAAGGGCACTCAGATACATCTCAGTGCAGGTGCATGTAGAAGTTGAGCTCCCAGCTTTCCAAGCTCACCCCACCACCGCTTTGTGCGGGTGTTGGCGTGTGTGTACAGACCAGCTGACGATGCTTCCTCCAAAGGAATACATCCTGCAAGGCTTCAAAATATCTCTGTCCACTTGTATTAGAGTTTGGGGTATTGCAACATCTTTCATTATAAAGAGAGGGTTATTTTTTTAATATATACCTTTTCATTACAACTAGGAGTAAGGTCATGAGTTCTTCTCATGATGGAGGTATAAATATTACATTGTGTGGCTGAAATAGTCTGCCTCCGTTCCTGGAGAATACCCTTGGGTAAAATACTGTGTCAGGGCAGCTGATTGCCTGCTCATTTCAGTTTGCTTACTTTTTACAAATAAATTGCTGGACAAATGAATAAAAAGAGAGCGTTAACTTCAGACAATCATATTCATAACACAGCCCCATTATGGCTTCAGAGGCTTTATGTCTAAATTAGAGTTATTCCTGAAATTAACTGTATCATTTTTGGGGGGTTTGTTTCTTCCCTCCCAGAGAAGATGGAGGGAATCATACAGTGATGGCAAGATTGTGGGATGCAGGGGAGATGGGGTTTTTCAGCTTTTATGCTGCAAAGCTGGGCAAAGCTACACATGGTGAGGTTAGAAAGCCTCTTAGCTCCACTTGAGTCCTGGGAGTGACCCCAGTGGCTTCGAGCAATCTGTTACTGGGGACACATACAGCACCCAACCCCATCAACTGGTTTCAAGCCGAGAGCCAGATGCAGAGCCTCTGGTGTTTTGCACATTTAAAACTTTTCCTATCTTTCCATTTTTCACATTCATGTTATTCTGGAGGTGCCACTTTCCGGTAGATTTTCAAGTATTCCGTTTTTTGATAGTTTTTAGATCCTGTTATTATCCTATAAGTGCTAAATGATAATGATTCATCTGTTCGTTTCAATAGATACACAGAAGGGTTATTAACCAGGGGCTGTTAATTATATAAGAAGATAATTTCATGTAAATGTTGGTCTTAAAAAACAAACTGTCTCCCTGTTTATTGCCCAACAAGCAATTATTTAGATTTGAGTTTTTAATTTTTGTTTTTTTGTAGTTTGTTTTGCTTTGTTACTTCTTGTTCGCACGCGAGTGAAGCAAGTGACTGATTCATTTGAGTGAATGAAAAATGCATCATAATTGCCACAGTCTGTCCAGCCTGAATTATGTGCTGCTGGCACAGGAACAAGTGAATAATACCTCATCTGTTTACTGCTCTGGTGAACCTTGCCATTTGAACCGGTGGCTAACAAAAGAGAGAGGAAATCTGCAGTTTGCAGCTAGTGTGAGCCAGGAGTTGGCAAACAGCAATTACCCATCCAAAAAGGGACCTTAGGCAAATTTTGCCTGGCACTCGTTAAGACTGATAAAAGAGGGGTGTTGCCTCCTCAGGCTGATTAAAGATTGTCAGCTTTGGGAAGGGTTTGTGGGTATGAGGGTCACATCTGCACTGATGATGAGTGAGGTGTCTTTTCCTGGTGGGACCTTCCTACCTGTAGTAGTCAGGAGGGGAGAAGAGCAAAGCACAAGCAGGGAGCTGCAGGCTCACACAGCCTTTGGGCCACCGGCAGCAAGACATGGGACCTCCTTGGGAACCAGTGGCTCCAGTCCCAGAACAGTTATCTCCAGATTATCTCCTTCCCAAGGCTGAGGACCTCTGTTGACCTATAACACATGAGGAGCTCCCACATGTTTTGAAGAGGTTGGTTTTATTTTTGTAACTCAAGCAATGTCAGCCCTCAAATTCATAAGATCATACACCTTTAAAGAAGACTTTCATCACTTATGTGAAAGTTTATGACACAAATAAGAGCAGCTGATAATGCACCATCTCTCTGTGTCCCTCAGTCTTTTGAGTGGGTTGCCACAGACCTTCTTCCACAAGAGGACCATCATTTGACCATGTGTCTGAGTTTAAGCAAAGCCAGGGTAACTGAGGTGATATTTTCCATCTAGAACAAAACTATCTCCAGAAGTCCTTCACCAAGAGACCATTGTCCTGAATTCTCACCTGCAAGTGACCTCACAGTGTCCTTGGTTTATTTAGCCTTTGAAGACACAGGCTGCTTTAAAACATCCATATTGCAAAACAGTTTTGTTTCTGTTCCTGCCACTGTTCCTGCCACTTCTAGTCTCATTAGGAAAAATCTGTGTTTTCTGTAAAGAAGACATAAAACTCAAAAAGCCATTAACTGATAACTAAAATGGTCAATGGGAAGACCAGAGAGTTCTAAAAGAGGTATTTGAACTCAGTGATAGAAAGTGAAAAATCCTGGGGCTGGTGGCAGGCTGGACACAAACACAGACTTCCAAAGCTCGACATGGATTTTTCACTTTAAATCACATCATTGTTGAATTTAAAAGCCTGAGCTGAAATCTATAGTTAGCAATGAGGGTTGGAATTGTGACTCTGACTTCAGCTCTCTCAGTTAGGCTCTGAGCCTTTCCCATCCATGCTACAAGAAAAATGTTTGCTTTCTTGTTTTTCCACATTTGAACATTTTATTTTTTTTTAATTTCTTGGGTTTAAAATTGAGACCAAGCTTTTACAATTTTTGCCACTGACCTTAATACACTTTTTTTTTCCTTTGGCAGCTGTCAAATTAAAGTGATTTATATCTTCTAAAGTTAAAGCATATTTCCGATGATCGTGATAATTATCTTCCAGATAAGAGTCCATCATGTTTAAGACATTAGGTCGACAGGGTGGTGTAATGGCAGCTATAAGTCACAGGAGGACTTATCTCTTGGGGACTATATTGATGTATACCCAGAGAAACATGCCCCAATGGGCTCTAAGCTCCAACACAGAGTCAGCAGGACCAAGAGTTCTCCATTTGAATGTCGTCAACACACAGTCCTGTGTATCTAGCCAGTCTAAAAATAATTTTAAAGATACATTTGGAGTTGCTACTCACAATTAGCCTTACACTGACCTTTTTTTGTAAGGCAAACTTGACAAATGTCATTCACATGATAGACAGCTCTATTTATTTATTTATTTCTTCCCTCAATAGAATTTTATTTGGCAATTAAACAAAAACCTACATAATTCTGTAGACCAAAGGATACTGGCTTTTTAATTTTGCATGGGATAATTGCATTCACAGAAAGATTATTTTAATGTGTTATGTTTTTCAATGTAAATTTGGTTTATTTCTTATAAAAGGAAAATTTAATTTTACTTTCCAAATATAAATTAGATGTAGTAAAATGCAATGGACTGTAACACAGATGGAAGGTCCTTTTCTGTGGAAAATATTCTTTTTATGGAAATTAATTGGTCCTTACTTTAAAATTTTTGCACTGGCGAATATATGTCCCCTATGTATATGGCATTATCTGGCAGTAAAATTTAGTGCCACCTGAACTATTCATCCCCATATTTCAGGACACTGAAAATCATAAAGATTGTTCCCTTATGCTGAGGTGAATGCTTGCTCAAAGCACAATCATTTCAATTTCAAAATGATGAAAGATAGCAAGTGAAAATGCATGAGAAGTTTCAAGAACTGTGGGGGAAAAAATCCCCTTTTGAACTGTTGAATATTAGAAGCCAAATAATAATCTATTTACTGATTTTAAAGGTGAATTTTCAGAAATAATATCATGTGGAACACAAATCCTATTTTCCAAGAAACTGGGTCTACATCATGAAGGTCTCCAAGAGGTAAGTCCTCATGTGGTGTGATGGGCTGTGTGCTGACTTCGTTGGGACCTCAGCACCAACAAATTTCTGAAAACTCAATTATCCCCAGTGAAGCACCAAAATGCCTGTTCTGATGGACCTGACTCCTCTAGAAGGAAGAGCTGAGCTCTGCTGCTGGTCAGATACTCGCTTGCTATCGTGCTGCCTCTTCCCATTGCTACTCCAAGCCCCCCCTTGCATGTTAACCAAAAGCAGTGCAGACTACCTACCCCTATTTTTTAGCCTGCATCCTGAACAATGACTCCAGGTTTGCACATAAGGCAACAGCTAAACAAGAGCTGCTGTTGAAGCCAAAGAACCAGCTCACTTTCCAGGTGGAGATCTCCAATGAACTCTTGCATGGTTACCACAGGTGTCTTTGGAGGTCCTTCCCAGTAGAAATCACTGCAGTTGGCATGTGCAGCATGTGGACCTTCATTAGTGGCCACCAAGAACAGCACAGGCCTTGAGGCTGCTTTCTAGATAAGATGTAAGTATTTTAGCAGGTGTTTTTAAGCCACAGAACTTTACCTTTTGGAATAACTTGGAGTTTTATGGTATGGAATAACTTGGAGAGAGTATGGTGGTGGAAAACTTGGAGTTTTCCACCACCATAAACAAGGAACTTTCTTGATGAGCAGTAGTTTAGGTTTTGGGTTTTTTTTTCTTGTTTAGTTTCAGAACATACCATTGGATTTACAAAAGTCAGTGGTTTCTTGACCAGAAACCTTCCAAGTGGCAAAGCCATGGGAAAACAATGCTGGAGTCCTTGCCACTTCCCAAGGAATTTCCCCAAGCTGCCGCCCGTGCTTTTCCACGTGAGCCACACTTTCTTTCCCTGGTGTTCCTCTTGCTTCCTTAAACAAAGACAAGCCAGTCTAGTTTTTGCTCAATTACTTCATATAATTGCAGAATATGTGGAGTTCAATTGGGAAACTAGCACAGAGCTGTAAAAATGGTGCTGTGGTAGCAGTCGCTAGAGGAGGAATAAATCCGCTTTGGTGTGAGAATCCCCTCCGGGACATCTTCCAATGTTGCAGTAATTTTCTTCCCCTGTAACTGTGTTTTAGTCTCACTGCAGCTTATGTATCATATCTTAGAGCAGCGATATATGGAGAAATGAAACTCCTTTTGTTGCTTTTCTTTGAGGCACTTACTATTTGTACAGTGAAGCCTGCTTTGCATTATCACATGGAGGACACCTATTTCAGATATCCAACCTTCTAGTAAAGATGGAGAATTTATTACAAACAGTTTGGTTTCTTAAGACAGAAGGCTGTCTAATAAGTCTCTGGTGTAGCTCTCTGAGCCAGCTGCAGTGGGCAGGGATCTGAGCCCCCGTGTCGTGCTCATTTTACGGTTTCAGACACTGCACTTGGAGAAAGACACGGGTAAACGTTTGCCATTTGCTGCCACCTTTGATATTCAAGCCGGCCAGGTTTAGGGAACAAGCTGAACCATCAACAGAGCAAAATGTGTTCAAAGGATCCTGGCAGAGCACCTATTCACTCTGCTTTTAAAAGACAAATACCCAGATTATATATCATCTTGGCAACGGTTTCAAAATTCCTATGAGAAGCCAGAAGTAGGGACTGGAAAACCACGGGACCTGGCAAACTTTGAAGAGATTTGAGATCGAGGCTGATTGAGATTCGGAGATAAAGACATCTCTGGGACAAAACTCTTTTATTATACTCAACAAAAAGATGGTTGTGGATGCACAGATGATATAAATGTAAAGTATTTTCATGGAAAAAAGTCATAGGTGAGTCATCTTCTGTGAATCTGAATCAACTGAGCATCCTACAGTAGGGTGATTTCTGTTCTCTGCTCAGTTGTTTCTATATGATGACCCTTTTATGTCATCTGTCATGCAGATCTCCCTTTTCCTGAGAACTGGGATGAATGTCAAGATGATCCCAGGGGATACAAAGCAAGAGTCAGATAGGCATGTGCTTTGGAACATACTGATCAGCCCATCTCTAGAAAATGAGCATCACCATCTTTGTTTGCATCGTCTTTGATTAGTAACCTCTCCAAATAATTGCAGCAAGAGTAATTATTGGCCACTGGAGTTATACCAGTGTCAAATGATCACTATTCTTATCACAAATAACTCTTATTGTTAATGGATTGATCAGTGAACAGATATTATTTATTTATTATTTTTAATTATTATTTTGTATATATCACTTTTCTCATTCTATTTATCTCCTAGCTTCATCTTTCTTCTTGAGGCTGTAAGCCCTTCCACAGCTCTTCCATATAATGAAGTAGCTAAAGAAACCAAGAATAAGTCTTTCAGCTTGTTTTTAGCAGGGATACTTTGACTGCAGATGTTTTTATGAAAGGAAGCCAGAAAAATGGAAGTTTCAAATCAGCAAACATGAGCAACTTCCTGCAGTGTGTCCTATCAGCAACTATCTCACAAGCAACATCCAGGAAAGATGAAAAGATGAAAAGAGAGAGCAGACCTGTATCTCTGTTGTCTGGTGTCAGAGCTGTAAGCTCCAGTGCCTGCCTGTATCTGGAAATTTGGCTTTGTCCTCTGCAGATGTGGCCACAGGTGCTCATCTGCTCAGAGCCAGCAAGAACTGGGGGATTTGGGCAAATCCAGAACCTCCTACTGAAGGTTCTCCAGCAGAAGTAGAAGTGTTTGGAGAACCATACAGGGAGGTGTTGGCAGCTTCTGCAGAAGGATTTAAAACACATTATATGCTTTTAATGCTTTTCAGTTCAAGCTTTCTGTCCACATCTGGTTTCTTTACCACCTGATTTCAAGCTACTTCTACATGAGCCTGTTCCTCTTGGTGTTTCCAAATACTTGATTTAATGCACATTTGTAGCTGAAGATGTCCCCATTCTAACCACTGTGATATTTAGTGTTGGTTTGAGACCCTCTCTCTGCAACAAATTCTTTTAAAAACAAATCCACCCAGAAAATATGTGTAGATGCAGGAGACATATTTCTAAATAGTTTTGCATTAAATTATTCATATTTTTCATCATGACAACAGGAGATTAGTCCCCCAATAATCCAGGGTTTTTCCTAGTGATAAACAATGTGATGGTGCTGCTTTTTTTTCTGCACAGTATAAACAACAGTTAAATAACACCTGATAGATTGCATGAATTAGAAGTTTGCCCAAAGCCTGATTTCATTCACATTGATAATTTGGTTAAACAATAATTTCCAGAAACTACAACCTTTTAATAAAGATATTCACTGCTGGCAGAAATCTCATCCTGCTCTCTATTTATGCCTTTAGTACATTTTCTAAAGGTTCTCCACACTTAATTATGCATCATGTTTACCGTACTCATTTTACAATTACATGATGACGCTGTTGTAAGCAGCAGCTGCTAAGGGAGGCGAGGAAGAACCTCGGTTATCTGATAGCTCCCTCGATTCACTTTTCTGCCCCAGAAATAAGAAGCACCTTTGATTGCTCCTTGTAAAGAGGCAGAGGCAAGTCTCTCAAGATATCCCAGCAGCTATTTGTGGTTGTCACTCATGGCAACTGGTTAAAGAGCTGTACAATTTATATTGTTATCATATTCCGAATGGAGATGCATAATATGTTTATAATGGCTATAGATACCCAGACTGTGTTCTGTCCATCAGCTGTGTGTGTTGCCAGATCCAGCACTGATATGCAGTGCACATGTGTGTTTTAACTAACCAAGGCTCTCTCACTGTGGCAAAAATTCAGACAAAAGGAGCAGCAGCCTCCCTGCTTCCAGGGGCTTTTGAAGGAGGACAGGGCGGATTTGTAGGAATGTCATAATAACCCATTACCTGGCAAACTGCCCTGATGTGCCTGGGAAAAGCGTTATGACAATAGTCTTGTGCTTGAGCTCTCCAGTTGGTTGTTCTAGCACCTCTGGACAGAGCTGTGGTCTCAACAAACTAGCCTTCACCCCATGGTGGTCATGCCAAAGGAGGGCAGAGCACAGGAGCATCCCCAGCAGGGTGGCTGTGGGAAAAGCTCTCCTCACCAGCTGTCATCTGTATGATGTAGCAGAAGCTGTTCTGCACAGACCCCTTGGAGGTGAGCTTAGACTCATCACCCAGTGTGGGGGAAAGATGAAACAGCTGAAAATGGCACAACATCACATGCACATGCAGGACTAATGGAGGGTCAACCTTGTCCTGCGTTGTAGGAGGCAAATGGATGAGGCACAGACACTCAGATGGGACAGGCTTTAGGGGACTTGAGGGTGCAGGGCAGGAGTCTTTTCCAGCTCCTTGCAGGCATGAGGGCACATTGCACATGGAGTGAAGGAAAAGTGTGGCACAAATTGAACCCTTGAGGAGTATGTGAGCTGTGAGATTCACTCCATGATCTAACAGTCCCTGGGATGCCTCGTGGATGGGGACCAGATGTGTTGGCAGTTACTGATTTAACCAGTAGGATATAGGTTATGCTGTATCACTTGATCTCAGGGTTGAAGAATGTTTCTTTAGATGTTGAATCATCATGAATACCACCAGTCAGACCTGGCTAGGGAGAGATAAAACATGGTAGCAAGGCCACTCCTTAGGTGAGCACCTTCCTTTCTGTGCTTGCTGGAGTGATAGGGTCTCTCCAGAAGTTTGTCTCTGAATTTGTCAGAGGCTTCCTGAGCTCCCAGTTCAAATCTGAGGTTAACAAGGCTGGGTTTACTCACCATCAGCACTTATGGAAGAGGGGACTAACAGCTGATTACTGTCTGTGTAGATAATCCTGAAATCTCTTGGTTGGAGCTGACATACAGCTGAGGCTGCTCTGACAGCTGCCCATCACCATGCTCTGTACCAATCCCTCCTGTCACACTTGCAGTCCTTTCCACCACGCATTCAGACCATTCTGAAGCAATTCCTGTTCACAGAAGGTAAGACAAATGACCAAAACTTAAACTTGCCCAGAGGCAGATATGGTTTTTCTTACATTAATTAAAGAAATTAGGAGATGATGAAGGCGTAGCCACAAGAAATATTTCAGCTTTTATGTCACCGGCTGATAAATTTAGAGGAGAGATTTTAAAATCCCTCATTGATGGCTTTCAGCACATCCCTTTCCAAAAGTAACTAGCACAGACAGACTGTTCACTAGAGTAAATTGCCAGTAGTAATGAAAGCTGGGGCTCTTAATTATGCTGGAACTCATTGCTCCTGTTTCTTCTGAGACTTCAAGGTTTGAGAGGGCTGAAATCAGAAACTTCATCAAATAACTAGTCAAAGCCTCCAGTTTATAAGATGTCAGCTTTATCCTTCAATAACAAAGTGAAAGCATTGTGGTTGTTCTCTCATGTAGGCAAATGTAATTTTTCCTCAAACTTTTCTGATGTCTCCAAAACCTATTTTTCACAATTTATGATTTTCAAGCCCATTTACATTCCCATTGAATATCAATAGTTGTCCAGAAATACTAAATGGTAATGAGAAAAGCTGAAGGGCACTCATACATGGAAGAAAAAGGAGGCTGAATGCCTTTAATTTGTCCCTTTCCCATGGCAGTGGCTAATTTCAAAACTGTGAACACCTCAAATAGTTTTCCACTCACATTTGAAAGACAAGACTTCACTATACTAACAGATATCATTCCCAAAAGATAAAACTACGGGGTTTTGTCAGTTTTGCCAAAGNTTTTTTTTTTTTTTTTTTGTTACAATGCTATCAAGCTCACCCCTTGCATCACATAGTCCTCTTGGATAACATTCAGCAACATAACCAGAGGAGAGGCCTAGGACTGGACAGAAAAGGGAAGAAAATGGAACTTTTTTGGTTTAGAGAATTTTCAGAATGAGGTGGGTGAGATATCACAGGACCAAGCAATAACTTCCCTACTCGAGCTAATACAATACCTACTATTAGGAAATGCACTTTATATAGCTCATAAACTAGCTAGTCTGCTGTACACAGAATGCCTGCAGTCTCATAAAATGTTATTCTTTTGCTTTATCTTGTTAGTATAATGTGAAGCTTCATTAAGCCGCCAGATGAATCATATAGTAATTGGATATAATGAATTTAATTATGTAATTTCTTTTTTCATAATGAAACAAAGTCATATTTTACAAACAGGCAAAATATTGTTTGGAGTTACAGATTTAAGCTAACGTTTGGCAAGAAAAGCACACTGAAGACTGATGGCTCTTTTTTCTTTCCCCCATCTCCTCTGGCTTTATCTGACCTTCAGCACTTGGACTTGTCCATGCAGGGACCACAACCACATCTGGGCTACAGGGAGAAAACTTCATCTTCGTGGCATGTAGGCACCGGTGGAAGGTGAGCCACCTCCATCTTCTGTCTGCATGGTGGAGCCTATACCTGAGAGCAAGTCTTGTGCCTAGAGGAAGTGGAATGAGGATGACCAAGCTACATCACCAGAATTACCCTAATGAACTTGCTTCAAGATCCAGTATCTTTTCTCCATTGCTGGTCAGAAATGGGTGTTTCTTTTTGGGTTTGACCCAAGCATGTCTCAGGGAACGACAAATCAACACCTCTGTGTTAGGTTCACCCCTCTCTGCAGTGCCTGCTGTCAGGGCATGCCAATGTAGTAGCTAAGAAATAAACAATCATAGCATCTCTAAGGGAGGTACTTTGCTGGGGGCCTGATCCTGCCCCTCTTGGGTACCATCGATTCCTCTGTGGGATGGATGGATGGATGGATGGATGGATGGATGGATGGATGGATGGCCTCAGAGTCTCCCAGAAACAGCTCAACATTTCCCTGGGGGAGGTATTAATGTCAGCCCTTCCCTTCCTAACTCCCATTAATGACTTTCTGATGACCCGTGCTTATAATATCCACCGCCCTGCTCACTACTTGGCCATTGAAGATGTTCCAAGGAAATGAAACCTAATGATAAAACAGTACTTGAAATATCAACATCCCTGGCCTAATTAGAGCCGGGCCAATGGGCCCTAATTGCATAACTGAAATGCACCCAGTTGAGTTCTTTCTATTGTAACTTGACTACGCGTCTCGGCCCTGATTAATAGAGCTGGCGCTGCAAACTAAAATGCAGTTAATTTATTGTAAGTTTTATTAGGCATATAAAAGGAGACCAGGAATTACTAGCCTTTCGTTGCTAGAGATACATTTCATCTATGACTCAGACCAGATTCTTCACAGATTAAGCTTGTTAATTTTACTTATTGCCAACATTCTTCACCGCATTGCTGGAGCGAGAGCCACGGGCTCTTGTCTAGAGCGGGCGGTATGAAAAGAACCGGGGGCCTCGGACAACAGTAACATTAACTACTTTGTCCTTTTAATTCATCTAATTACATGCAAGAAAAAAGAAACAGACCATTTGCAGGCTGCCTTTAGTTGCCTTTCTGCAGTGATGCTGAGCCAGTGCTTTTGTAGGCTTTTTGTTGTCTTATTAGCGAGCTTTTGTTCAGAGAGATGGTTAAAGCCATTTTCAGCAGCTAGCGAGATGAAACAGTTTCAATAAGGACACAATGTACTTGTTTAAATTACCTTTCAAAATGCTTGAAACCATTAAGGGGGAGGTGCTACAAATAAAAGTTGGATTTTTTTTTGTTATAATGTTTTACCCTAATAATAGCTTTTATTTTATTATAATCCATTAGTTGACAATATTATTCTATAGATTATTAGGCTGCAATTTTGTTATTTCATCACACTTTCAGCACTCACTCACAGAGCTGGAAGCCACAAATCTCCATATAATATGCTTTCAATTTTGTTAAAATCTGTATTTAACCGGTTTGGCTGTGAAACATCTTGGGAGAAAATGTGTTTTTAATTCTGTCCTGATTAGTGTAACGGTTGACAGGGCTGAGTAGTGACATGATGGTATCTTATTTTCTACTATTCCTACTGTTACCTTTTCCCTGACAGATTTTATTTATTATTTTCACTTCTCCAGAGCTAACAAGTCCTACCATAATCCACAACTTCCACTAAAGGGAATTTATCCCTTGTTGAATGAACATCACAGTTAGAAAATCTAATTAAAAAGAGCTGATGTTCCTGGTTTGCTGGCAGGCTAATAGTAATGTGAGGCTTTTGAAAAATTTAGTGCCTACAGGTAAAATAAAAGTGTATTTAGCATTCAGTGGTCACAGACAGAAGGTGATTCAGAACTGTGGATGGGGAAGTCCGGGAAATAAAGCAAGCAAGAATTCTGGGTTATTTCTGGGGAAAATGGTAATATGTTTTCCTGTTTCACATCTTGTGTTTCCTTACCTAAAATTGTGCTCGTCTCGTGGCTACAGCAAAGAGCTGAGCTTTCTGCAAGACAGGGCTAAAATTTGGAATGTAACTTCAGTAATAAAAATTTATGGTCTTAAACACAAATATTTTTTGCTGAGTTTTTTTGTGCATCTTGGAGACCTCATGTGTGGGGCTACATCAGTGGTATGTTTAGATCAACTTCGTGGGAACCCTATATTGATAGGCAACCTGAACTTGAGACCTTCAGGGAAACGCTGGTGGGATGGGCAGTGAGGATAGAGTAGCTGTACCCAAACCCACTTCTTCACAGAATCACAGAATTTTAGGATACTAAATCCTATATTTAATGATATTTAAATCCTATATTTAGTGATATATTAGAATTCTTAATAGTAAAACCTATATAACCTGATTACAACAGGTCATATTCTTTCTGCATTGTGTTCTGCAAACAAATCAGGCCAATATAGTATTTACACTGTCATTTATGTGTATTAATACTGGATTTTATAGTCACTTTCCCAGTGAAACAGTTGGGAATATTATGGTGGTGGATTCTGGCATGGGCTTATTAGACTGACCTCAACCCACAGGCACCATTTGTATGAAACAAGCAGTCCCTGTCTTACCAAAACCACCCCTCCTGATCCTTGCTCATACTTAGAAGGAGCAAAGGATGCATAAAGTCTCACTCCAGTCCAGCCTGGCCAGCTCCTTAGGTCAGATTTGTCAGCTTTGGGGTTGATCCCACAAGCTGGTCCGTGAAGGAAACGCCATAGAGTTTTTCATGGCCTAAGGAGGTGCTCACACATACCAGACTGTAGGATGAAGACCTAGGACACTGGATAGATATTTTTCCTTAATGTGTTAGAAAATCCATTAAGAAGAATAACAAAATAGATGTGTGCTCTAAGGACTTGTTTAACTGCCTCAAACCATGTACAGTAGTGGTCTGTATGGGAAACATGTCACAACTTATTAGTTATCACAAGATGCTTCCCCCAAAGATTGCCACTACTCCAACACACGATCTCAGATTTACAGATGCTGCTTAAGGGATTGTAAGGACCAGAAAATTGTGGCCATGGTCCAGGGGAAAAAAAAAAAAAAAGCAAATATTTTATTAAAGTTGAACAAACATAGGGAAAAACTCCTTGCCTTTCAGCACACAGAGGAGGGATCAGGGCCTTAGCTCGTGTGAATTCTGTGCATTTGCTGAGCCGACCACCAACTTTGTGTATCCTGGATGTGATTACAGTTTATCTTCTGCAGCAATAGTAAGAAAAACATTTTCAGATAAGAAATGGTAGGAAACCATGTTTCCTTATTGCCATTTATTCTCCTCAAGCGAAACTGGAACGAGGGTCACATATACTCATGTTTACTGGATTAAAATCCTCAATCTTTCCTGTAGATGTGCCTGGTGCATGCAGTGAGTTTCTGCTGCAGTGGGTTACAAGAGGTTGGATAGATTTGTTAGCAGTGAGACAGTGCCTTCTTCCAGTGCACTGATTTGTATGCACTGGCTCCTAAGCGTGAATATGAAGCCGCAGAGCAGCTATACCCAGTTAAATACCTAATTCCCTAGCTGAACAATCCAATTGGTGAGTAATAAATTTATAGGTATACTATGTGTTTTATGGGATTTTTAAGAGAGTTTTTCTTTTCCTTATCCTTCTCACCACTCCCAGGCAAATCAGGAAATAATTCAGTGAAATTTACCAGTGAAAATGAATTCTTCCATAAAATTATCAACAAATCAGAAAGTGCTCGTGGCCTGCTATGTTTTAAATTGCTGGTGTGATTTATAATATCTTACAGAGAGAATATAATGCTCCCCACGTTCTCTTCCAGATAGAGAATTTGTATTACAAAGAACAAAACTTAAAAGTATGCTGGGAATCGTGAATATTCCAAATCTGTGTGCAACTTATGGCAACTCCAGGAGACTAATAGTAATTTTTATTCTCTCCAAAATGTAACTCATTTCTTTTTAATGGTAATATGTTTGCTCAAGGTGCATCTCTTCAGGCAGACAGAGGAAAAACTATAGAGACCTCACACAAATAGCTCTTTTGATATTCTTCCTGATAAGGCCAACCTTTTAAAGAACAAAAATTAAGTTTGGCTGTGCATTGTAACATCCATGTGTTTGACCATTGAACGCAATGTGTGGCCATTAGAAATAAAAGAAAAATCAATAGGGTTTCATTAAAACAGCAGGCAATCAGGGCTACGGCACTAGCTTAATTACAGTTTCAGTAGCATTTGCTTTAATTGGAAAGAATAAAAGAAGTGAAGTGGAGTGAATGAAGAAATTAGCATATCTATCACTGTTGTCACATTGTACTGTGTGGCCTTAAAGCACTGTTTGCTCTTTAGTATCCCTGATGCTTTGTGAGGCCCTGAAAAAATATGGAAAGGCAATTAGCAAATAATCAGATTGCACCTTTGCAGGGTTCTAATTAAAGATCTTTATAAGGCCAGGAAAGTACTTTTTTATCTTTAGTATATACAGCAGATTTGCATCAGTCGTGTTGGTACAGCATTGCACATACATATGTATAACCAATAGAACAGGAAGGGTTTTGTACTATATGCTCAATGCTCTCCAGTGAGAGCAATCCCACTCCCACACAAAAAGTGTGTTACCTCCAGTAACCAGGTCATTGTCCATTTAGTAGGCAAGAAAGAGGTAAGAAGCCAGGGCAAACAGCTGCATCTCCTGAGCTTGTACAGGGGTAGAACAAAGACACATCCAAGTTGGTGCTGCCCTCAGCCATGGACCGGCATGAGCAGACCAACCCTGTCAAGTTCCCTGTCACACTCCAAGCTAGTTCTTGGTGACTCCCCAAGGCTTGTGTGAGATTCAGGTTTGGACCTAAGCAAACATCTACTCCACGTGCAGACCAGCCACCCCAATTGATGCGTTCTCCCTATCTCAGCCAGTGACAGAGCAGGAATCACCTCCAGTCCCAGGAGTCTGAGGGTGACACCATTCACCACAGAGGCATTTAGGCTCCCACTAAAGCAAATTTAAAAGCTGACTCTGTCAAAGACATTTCTTTACAGGCTTTTTCATTTCATGGATTCACTATCTGTCAACAGTTAATCAGATCTGGGGTGGTTCATTTCATTTCTATCCCACCCTATCAGAATTAGGCATAAAACTCTTTCTTCACACTTGTAGAGGTCAACCAGTAAAGTGGCTTTTTTACCTCTTTTATGCAGACATCTATTGAGGCCAACAACTAAATCAATATCTAATATTAGTGCCATCACAGGTAGGCCAAAAATTATGCAGAAGAGCTAATATATTATTCTCACTACTCCTGAAAAGTTAATTCAAACGTCGATTAGCTTCTTGTTATTAAATAGCTCATAAAACAATCATAACTTTCATGGATTAATTCACTCCTTGAAATTATTATGTGAGTATTTGGGGAAAAAAGAAACATGTTTCTGTTTGCAGATCTTTCATGAATGATTCATTTTGAATATTCTGTCTTGTTATGTGTCTCATCTCTTACACAAAACTAAATACATAGGTGTTTTAGGTTTTTTTCATCTCCCTGTGACATGAGACCTCAGGTTTCTTTGAGATGCATCGTGTTTCTATAACCCTCAAGTCATAGAATATCCTGAATTGGAAGGGACTCATAAGGATCATCAAGTCCACCTCCAGCTTCTTATATTTTGTAGAGTATGAGGGATCCAAATGCATGTGCAGAGCTGGGATGCTTGGATAACATTGCACAAAGTCACAGACATAGGGAGCAGAATCTAGACCTGAATTCTGAAATGGTAAATGCAGTTCAGCACCAATATTCCTAAAGGGAAATCAATGCCTCACACTTGCAGGTTGGGACATGGAGCAGTTTAAATGATCCTCTCAGCTGTGGATGTCATCAAAATCAAATTAAAAATCAGTGTAAATTAAGCACCTGAAGGGTATAAATCTCAATAGTTTGCAGTTGCTTGCTTGTGAAAACATGTGTTCACTATTTCTGTTTCCTTTCATGGTCCCACCTTTATGCAAAGAACAATTCAAACAGCCACAGAAAACAAAGACACTAAAAATCCTCCTAATTCTCAGAACTGTAATAAAATTCTCACTTCCTAGAGGGCCAACATACCTGTGGTTCATACCAGACTACTGCAGATCCCAGAAGATCACCATCATTTGCTCCCAACGTGAGGAGCAACGTGCTCAATCCCCAAGTTACTGGTAGGGCGGCTGCGGGGTGTCTCCTCCCACGGGCTCCCAGCAGACAGCCCAGGAGATCTGGAACACCAGAAGATGGTGACATCTGTACAAAGATGTGGAACCAGCTCCCTGGAGAGGACCTGGAAAGAAGGCAGTGTAGGGAGACAAATGTTTTGATAAATCACTACAAACAAAAGTGAATGGAATTAATTGCAGGTTTGATGCCGTTTTAAGCACTGTTGAATCAAGCATCCTTTTACACAGCTACTATTGAATTAACTTCCTAAAGTTACTGCAAATGCCTTTTGGCCAGAGGATTCTTGAAGGGCAGAAATATATTTATGGAGTGGAAACCCAATTTGAGCAGGAACTTGCATAGACACAAACAAATGCCTCAAACCAGTTTGGCAGTACGTGATAACTCTATTTGTAATTAAAGGTTAAAGTATACTTAAACCAGTTTGGCAGTTAAAAACAATTTTAATTGAAAATATACATTTGTAATTGCAAATGGAAAGATTTCCTGTAATAGCAGTAACAGACCCATTTTCTAATAAGATGAACAATACAGTTGATGACTGAAGCATCTGTATATAGTTACATACAGCATTTCTGTACTGCAGGCTGCCAATTTATTTCAGCAGTGAAAAGCTTGATTTATTGTTTGTAGCATTACCATCTGTTGTAGTTATTACAGAAATTATATATAAACCAGTTAGTAAACACTTTGCCCCATTGTCTGTTGTTTTGATAATCACCCATAATAACATCTAGCATCAATATGGTCTTTAAACCCGATTTGGGAGTTAATGGAATAAGAGGAGGCAGTCAGTATATGCACCAGGGTAATGTCATTAGGAATGTTTGTGAAGAACAAATTAAATCAGTTGTAAATTGTGCTCTCAAGTCAGCCAGAAAACCAGTCTTGTTCAGGAGAAGGGATTTATATTTTAACCTCGTGCAGAAAATGTACTTAAGCAGATTAAAATAAAATAGGGACTTCGTCGATGGATGTAAATGGTAATTGCTGGAGCTCTAATGGCTTCCTGTTGGCTATGTCATGCAGTGGGCACAGCTATTTTAAAGTTAACCAGTGCTTGAGGTCATACTTTTACAGATTCAGTCATTAAACAGGACTAGACATGTCACTAAATGGCTGATTATTCAAATGATGAGCCTGCTCAAAAGTTACCCATGCCATATTCTGGACAGGGGATTTAAAAAAAAAAGTAAGGTAGAGTTGAAATAAAATAAGGATGAAATGAATTCAAGTATAAGTCAATAGAAGCATCTGTATGGGGTCTCATTTGTTTAGGATGGCAGACTCTGCTTTATATCAGTTTGAAGTGGTTGGTTAAATTATTCACATTGGGCTTTTTCTTGTGTACAAATAGTTTTGTGTATCAGAAGTGTAGTCCCTCAATAAATTATCATACACTGAAGTGTTATCTGTATGAGAAGTTGTACAGGTTGTAGGTATACAAGAAATAGATTTATTATATACTGGAGCAATTTATTATGTGCCTGTGACCATTTCACTTGCCCACCTACATGTCAGCAGCGTAATGTTGTTTTAGCACCATGTTAGTGATATACTGAAAAATCAAATACTGCTTGCTGAAGATTCCTGCTGCATGAACCTTTTCTTCCAAGGCAAAACATCACTTCTAGCTAATCTCCTCTTTGTTTCACATGCACCAAAGATGGTCAGTATGGTCTTGTTTAGAAGTTAAATATTAAAGGCATATTCTTAGTTCCAGTCATATTGGAATTAGTAAAAAAAAAAGGATAAATATCAGGCTAAAAAGATTTTGCAGGTTGGTAGGTAAGAAACAGCTGCTAATATTTCAACCACTAGCAACATCTTTGCATGGCTGTTATTAGTAGGTCTATTTCTCTAACATGGCACATGAGTTTTAGGTGGTGCCAAGGAAAACCAGAGAGGGGAGAGGTGGCTTCCAGGGCTGAGGGCATCCTCAAGAAAGACTACCAATGCCACCTCACTCTAAACCCAGTGACAATTCCTGCACTGAGAGGACTGAGGAGGAAAGTGCTCTCATGGAGAGGCTCTCCAAGCTCTACCAGCAAACCCAAGATATTCTCTCCACCCAGAAATACCCAGGCTCCCAGTGCAGACCCCAGAGCAGAGCTGACACATGCTGCCAGAAGGTGGGTGGGTGCAGCACCCCAGGCATTCAATACCAGGCTGAGTTTCTGAACAAGGGGCCAGAACAAGTCCAAGAACATAAATATGGGGTTTGCTCCACAGAGCCTTCCAAAGCATAGGAAGATAAAAAAATCCAAAGGGGAAAACTTCATGCTTGAGGGTCTGGGGAAAAATTATGAGGTTCTAGCAATGGAAGAAAATGAAGGAAAGGAAGAAACCTGTTGTGCAGATGGGAATTAAAAAGCAAGAGAGAGAGAGAGGAAAGGAAAAGGGGGGGAAAAAAAAGGAATGTGTTTGGAATATTTTCTGCATGAAACAACTTGAGGGAGAGAGTATTTTTCATAAACTAATACAATTATTTTAATTAAAAATCCTTAAAATATTAATGGAAGGAGTCTGAAGGCAGAGTTAATTATAGCTCTGCCACTCAGCTGTAGTTAAGGCTCTGTCAAGATTTCCATTATGAATGCTGGTTTTTTGAGAGGTAATAACTCAGTCAGCCCAAATTTCATAATGGGTAAAACTTTCTGCTGAAGTTCTCAAAATAGGCATGATTTTTTTTCCTATGTTTCCTTTGTTTCCCATATTTCTGAGTTGATTTGGCTCTTTTGAGGTATGGAAAGATACCAGCTTTGAATGTTTGGTTAGATTGTTAAATGGATCAAGGTTACTACGGTTTCAGTTCATCCAGCTTCCTTTTCAATCCTGCAAATAGTGAAGGTTGGAGCCTTCATGGATATGAAAATCAGGAGAGGGAAATGGATATTTTTGCCCAGCACAGGGGTGGACCCAGATGCAAGTGGGACTGATTCTGGAGGTCCAGCCCAACCAGCAGCGATAAGAAATTGAGAGAAAAGCACCAGGACGGAGAGTGAAGCTTCCAACAGGGACAGGTTGCTGAGGACAGTTTATCTGGCTATCAGATAATACCCCAGAAACTGGGATCACCTCAAGCAACCTCATCAAGGACTGGAATGCCACTGAGAAATCAAGAGCACAGAACTCTGGAGAGAAATGTACACACTCTTTGGCACAAATTTTGTGCATCGCAGGAGGAAAACGTGCCTTTTATCATTTGCAATAACATTTCCATTGATTTCTTCTTAGGAGTTTAAAATTAAAGACCTTCTAAAACAGCATTTTTCACACACACGGAGAAGAAACTGCTGGTAAGTAGCAGAAATTTCATGCACAAATATCATCCACATTTCTTTATTTTTAATTTCACTTAAGTCTCTTCCATTTATGTGAAATTAGAAAACGGAGGAACTTTGCTATTTTCCCATTAAAAACATTGAACACAAATTTATGTCGTTCCTGAAAGAAAATCTGCTGATAAATACCAGTGTTCTTTTCCTTCTGTAAACTCAGCCATTAATCCACTTTCACTGTGGTGAGAGATCTGGCTTGCATATACCATATTAGTGTGAAAATTACCCTAAATACAAATGCAACAACGTTGCTTGCAGGCTAATGGCTAATATTGTATGCACTGGGGAATAGAAAAATAAATAAATAAATTCAATGCCTGCGTGTTCACTATGTCATTTGTGTTAGTTCTGCTGGCTGATTTTCATAGGGCTGCTGGGGGAGAGGGGGGAAGTGAAGAAAATGCACGTAGCTTCATTGCCAGCATCATTCTCCATCGCCACAACACTGCTACCTTTCACTTTGTAAAGCTCTCAGCCAGCAGGTAGAAATGCATTCCTTTCTCACTACTATATAGGATTATTTGGTAACCATTTAATGAAAGATTGCAATATGCTAGTAGCAGAACATTTTTTTCACCTGCTGGGTAGTTGTTCAACTCAACCTACTTAAAGAGATGGGCTACCATGAGAACACAAAGACACAGCCCTGAATAGGCTATCAGGGATTTTTTTTATTATTTTTTTTTTAAAAAATATCTATGCTAGTATTATGCAGCCACAGTAGTTATTACAAAGTAAAGCACAGACACTCCACAAGTTTGAAATGTGAATGTTGTAATAAGAAAAAAAAAAAAAAATCACATTTGTTTCGTTTTCTGTCCTTGTTACTTTCTTCCTTGTGATAATAGATTCAGATTTTGTGCCATTATCTGGTCTTATTAAAGGAAAGTGGTATCAAATTTAATACTTCCTATATAAAGTAAGAGAGCACCTGCTCATAAAATGTATTTTCCATGCGCCTCGCAAAATACAGGAAAATTAACAAAATGGCTCTACTCTATTAGAACAAGGGCACAACTGTTACTATCTGTAAAAGATTGATTTTGATGAAGATTATAGGAATGGTATTTGTCTGACAATGCCAAGCACTCAAAAATTTATCCTTTTTGTGGGTTTTTTTTTATTCAAAATTGTTCATTCTTAACGTGCCATTGCAAGAACTATTTTTCTAAATTATAGCTTTTTTTTAATATAGGTTTTAGAAAGTACATCTATGTCAGAATTTTTTTCACATATAATGTCCTGGATTGCATTATCACACAGACACGATGCACAAGCCTAGACCCTTAATGCATGAAAAGGTGTAGCCTTTACTGGATAAAACACATGCTAACCTGCCAGACAGGACACGTATCATCAAATCAAAATCCACATTATGCATGAGACTCCTCAGTTTGGATCAAGACCAGGTCAGCTAGAGCAAAATGGATCCATCCCTGACAACAGGAACATTGTAACCAAACCAGGATTTCACCTTTTTCTCTTGCAGGTTACCTGCAATCCTGCCCTAACGAATTTTTTGAGTTATAAAAGATCCAGGCTTACTGACCAACCTTTCCAGCTCCAAAGACTGTTGAATGTTTGCTCCTCATCATGGTGAAGCAT
>VXBZ01011682.1:195274-209995 GCA_013399135.1 Heliornis fulica | reverse complement strand
TTTCAAAACCTCACACTGCAAATTCTCGCAGAAAGGAGTAAATATATGCAAGATGCTTATTACTCACATGTGCAAGTGGCTATAGGTCTCAGTCTAACAGTAGAAGAAAACTGGAAATTCTTAATTTGTCTGTTTTTCAACAGCACCTTTACCAGTTACTCTATAAGGGAGCTGTCTTCTATAAATTGACAATTTCCAGGAAATTACAACAAAGGAATGGGCAAAATCCATAGGACATCAACTGCTTTAATCTCATTTACCAATGCTCCATTACACCATTAAAGTGAGAGCCAGAGACAAACCAGCAAGGCTTAAATTGTGATTGCTGTGCAGAAACTTGGTTGTGACACCGTTAGCCAAGACAAGCAGGATATGCTGGCACTCAAAAGGATGCGACTGTGGTTTGATGAGTTGATGCTTCCAGTTTTGGAGTAAAACATCCCCATTAGTGACACCAGGCATGGAAATTGTGCAGAAGATTTAGTTAAGGCTGACCTTGCCCAGTGTTCTCCAAAACCAAAAAAATACATCAATGGAAGAGTCTTATGTATTAGTTCACTATCTGGAATGAAATCGTAGTTACAAATCATGGGCAACACACACTAATTTCATTAAGAAAATGTTAATGAGTATTTCACAATACAGGATTGTTTGATTTTTATAAAATTAATTTTAAAAATGTGACATGAAATTTAAAAATAAAATAAAAATCAGCCAGACAGATCTTTGGCTTTGTGGCAAATCTGTAGGTCACACTGATGATGGCACTGATTTTAACAGCATCTACACTACCACCAAAGCCTATCCTGTGACCTGGTGATGTAACTTGTCCTCCAGAACATAAAGCAAAACCAAGGAAACCCCTCAGATAGATTGTGCAATTCCTCAAATAGTCCCATTAGTATTTTGGGATGTTTGCTTTGGCTCAAAAACAGTCATGAAAAAAAGAAACCAAACTCAATTTTGGTATTAAATAAGTGTTATTCTCTTGAGAATGACCCTAACACTTTGGGTTTCTTTTCTTTCCAAGAATTTAGGTACTGCCCCTATATCACTACATACCTCTTTATAGACATCTGTGTGCAATATATACACCATACTGCTGGGTTACAAAATGTTATCTTCTACAGATTTATGCACCCTGAGGCATAAATGATTATACAAGCAAAGAATTAGGGAGTTGGAGGATTTAGTTATATCAAAACCATGGGTGGTTAGACCACAGAAAAACATGAAAAGCCAGAACAAGTGATGAAAGATAGGACATGCCCTCCAAAACACAGAGCTGGTCCCCATTCATGCTTAGTTGTATTACATTGGACATCACAGCTCCAGAAACATCAATTAACATTCCAGCTTAATTTAGTTCTTTCCACTAGCCAAGTTCATGTGAACAGCATGGATGCTTACTTGGATCACAGAAGAAACTGAATAAACTGGGCACAGCCAAACTGACTTGTGACCAAGCCACAACTTGAAAAAAAAGTCAGTTCCAAAAACACAAACATATGCTGTCTTTCATAGGATCAGTCCCAGTCCACCACATTTAATTAATGATCCAGTTCCACCTCTGACCAATAAGTTTATATATCTGGCAGGCATCACATTCATGGCTGTGAAGGGACACATGTGAAGAAACACCAGCTCCTGGCCAGGTTTGTGTCTGGGATAAACAGCAGTGCTTGTCTGCCTGCCAAAAGCCGTTTACTCACACTCACTCACATACACACAGCCAGCCACAAATGTCATCCCAACACTCAGGGAAAACCAGATTGAGAAATTGTCTGTCTGGAGAAATAATCCCAAGCAGCTCTTGCAGATCAGCTGATTCTCTGGGGCTTTCTCCTCCCACTCTACGGACACCCTCACTCCAATCGCTCCTTTGGGGAGCACATGATGCTAAACTGCACAAGGATGCTGCCAGTGCAGTACTGAAGAATCTAAGGTGGGAATTACTGAGGAATCATTATCATGCTTGAAATGCAAACCCCACCCTTGTTCCACACTCAATCCCTTGTGTACACCAACTCTTCTTATTAAAAAAATACAGCTCCAAGCTAGGGGAAAAAAAGATACATTATTCCTATACAAGGAGCTCGACTTATTTTATATGGACTTCTGACAGATATAAGAGCAATGTTTTCAAAGCCATTAGTTCATTTTCTATTCATTTTTCAAGGCAAATAGTTAGTCCTAAAGCAAAGAGAGATTGGGTCCTCTGCCTACCTCAAGTTGTTCCAGAAGTGATCCAGCCATGTCAGTTTGCAGCTTCTTCCCATAGCTGAGTCCATCCAGCAGTTTAGGTAAGCTTAGATGTAAAATGCATTGTGCCAGAAATCAGGATTTCAGCTTTTATTTATTATATAGTTCTTCTTCTACAGATACTGCAGTCCAGAGACCCATGGCAATTGGCTGCAGAGTAGCTTGTGATTTGCAGACGTGAGATGAAATGGTAGCCCAGGCTACCTGAATGTCTTCTCTTTCACAACTGTGTTTCAGATCCAGTTTCATTGGGTTTTCTAGAGCCTCCATGGGAACTTGTTACAGGATTTCCCAGGTTATGGAATTTAGAAGATTACACGTGCCAAGAGCTTCCAGTTTATTTCAGCAGGGTCTAGCACCCAAAATTCAAGATCTTGTTTTATGTCCACCTTATTTTCTTTGGTGCTATTAAGAGCATTTGTCACCCTTCACATTCCTAGCTGTGTAAGGGACCATTTCCAGCTGACTGTGAAGATCTTCTGAAGACATTCATGTTTCAGTGAGACTACTTTCCCATCAGTTGCTCTTCCCATTCTCAGCTTCTATGACAAGGAGATTCAGAAGCACTCATCTGTGCTCTGCATTTCATTTCCAATAGGTTTCCAAGGGAGCCAAAAACAATCTGACACCTTCATCACATCAAGAGAGAGGATAAAGATGAGGAAAACCTGTAATGTTTCCACTGCCAGATTCACAGAAAGAAAATAGCACATGACCTTTACAATTCTGTCATTATGAGTCACTTTTCAGGACAGCTTCAAGAGAATATCTGAGAAGCTCTTCAGCCTTTCTACCTGAAAATGAAACACTACCAAATTTTTAGTCCTCAAAGTAGACAAGTAAAGTAAATTCACTCTATCCAAAAGCCATTGAGCAGGACATAAGCACAGTGCCTTCAGCTAGATGAGTCTGCTAAGTAAAATACTGGTACTGATGAATCACACCACCATATATACTCTATGGCATTTAGCATTTAGATGTAAGGTTTTAGGTACATACTTATTAAGCCAAGATTTTTGTTATCAAAAGCAAACTTGAAGTAATTTGGGGAGAAAATTGCTATAAATAAGGCAAATAAAGAGATTGAAGGAAAGGGGGAAATAGCTTTTTGTCATAAATGCTAACATCCACTGCTGAGCTGGCTAGTCTGACGATGGGGGCACTTTGGGAAAGGTAGGTGAAATGGCAATGGACAAGCTCCCTATGGCATAAATTTGGTAACTTCCTGCAACTCTTCCATGCCAACCCCAGAAAAATAGTCCCAAACAACCCCAAAAGGACCCTTAGTCTGCTTGGGATAAAGACACTGAAGCGAGATGACTAAGGATGGCTGGAACCAGGGGGCAGAACTACCCCTGAAAGGAACAGGTAACATTTGCTTTCCTTCACTCACCCATGCAGGTATAAACTACCCTGCTGCTGAACTCCTTCTTGTTTTTACAGCTCTAAGGCTGATACATATGAAAATATATTGCTTATAGAGTTCATGGTGTAGGTTATTTCCAGGTTGAATGCAATCTGATTTCATACATATTGCTGACTGACTATAATGTCCCATGAATATGTCTGTCCATTTAACAAAGGCACGAGGGCAGAACAGATAGACTGTTACATTTAAGCACATGGAAATATGTTAATTGTCAACATCTCTTCAGTGAGATAGAATAGATGTACTTATTTATTTTTACTAATATATCCACTCAAGGAAGAGACCAATCTATGAGAAATAGCTGCAGTGAAAAGTTCAAAAAGAATATTCCTGATGGAAATTAATATTTCTAAGCTAGTTTTAGCTGAAGCTTTATGCAGTTCTCGTCTCCAAGACCCAGGTGCAGACCTATACCTTACCTCAAGAGCTGAACAAATACTATGACACTTGTACCCAAACAGCTGTCAAAAGAAAGCCTCCTCTTTCCAGCTCCTTCACTGACCAGGAAAACTTTGAGGGTTTCAAGGTGCCTTCAAAGTCAGGAGTTGATTTCCCAGTGGTCTTTACCAACAGCCAAATTCACCGAGGGTGATGGAGTCTTCCAACCTGAAGGATGACATAAAGTTAAGGTCTAAAGTTTAGCAGAATAAAAGCACCAAGCATCCACAATGATGCATATATTTGAGAATTATACAAGTGAAAAACCTCTTGAGGCTGTGTTTTAATAGTGCTAATAGTTGGACCGTTGACCTAAGCAGCAGGAAGTCAAAGGGGAGTCAGTTATCTACGTAAAGTCTGTGTAATGCCTTGGAGTAACCAGGGCTGCTCAGTCTAGAGACCATTTATGAGATTATTGAGCTGATCAGCTTATCAGGCACTGGTCTGACAAACCTGAGGATTTTCTGTACTCTGTTTCCAACAACTTGGAACATTTCAAAGTTTAACTCTGCAGCATTGCCTTGTTTTGATGCTTGGAGATCCCCTCAGGCAAATACTTGCCTGTCTGCTTCCTGAGCTCCTCTGACCAATCTTTGTCTGCCTCCCTTCCTCATCCTCCTCCATTGCATTTTTCAAGGCTTTGTGTAGATATTGACTGATTGACTAATGGAAAAATGATGGAGACATTCGGGTAGGCACTTAAACTATGAGCTAAACTTCAACCAGGTGCTTAAAACCTTCCCCAGTAATAGGCTTTTCAGAAGTCAATAAAGAGGACAAATAGCCTTAAGGTTTCAAGTTGCCCAGCATCCAATTAATGACATCTTCTCATTTATTTGTGTATTTCAGGGGTATGTTTCAAGGATCCTGCTTGGGCAGAGGGGTGGACTAGATGATCTTCTGAGGTCTCTTCCAACTCCTGACATTCTGTGATTCTGTGATTCATTTTTGCTTGCTTATTTCCACAGTTCAAAATGTGCACTGTGAAACATAGGCACAGCCTTTAGCTTTAGATTGTGCCCAAGAAGCTGACAGTGTGATGCATTGGGAGTGCTCCCTGAGGCAAGTGAGACAGACCAGCCAACATCTGGAGATCTTTCACCACCACCCTGCCCAATGCCTCTGGCTTGGGGAGCCAAGGAGCTTGCCCACAACAGCCATCACCAGCTAAAGGCGAGGTCTGGATTCAACTCTAACCACAGATGAGCTTTATAGAAACCAGTGTCCTGAGCAGTTCTCCCCTGTCATGCCACCAATGCTCATTTTGCTGAGGCTATCTGCAAAATTACCAGTTTTCTGATCTCTGGCATGGCTTCACCAAAGCCTCTTTCACTATGCAAAAAAAAAAAAAAGAAAAGAAAAAAGAAAAAAGTTCTATAGCTATTATCTGCTGTAGGAATAATATGAATAATTTGTTTTAAATTGGAAGTTATGGGTGAGCTATGCCAATTTTTTATTGCTTTCTTGTAAAGTGCCTTGAGGAACTTGCAAGAAAATAAAATACACTATGAATTGTGCCACACCATCCAACTTCTGGAGCTCAACTGGCTACTGCTCTGCCTGCTCAAGCACATTCAATCACAACATAAATTCACGGTCAAGGCCATTCTTTTTAACTTCCTCATAAAAGACATCTGTCTGGCTTGTGCATGAGTAGGGGATATCCAAAATTGGCTGAGTATTTTAGGAGAGGATTCACTTCATAGGAAAGTCAAGTCCTCACAAGTAAGAGTTTGGGCTTGAAGGGCTCCTGCTTGGCTAACTGCTCTAGGACAGGATAACAGTCACACCGTGGTTACCTACAAGACTCAGGCAGAAAAAATTGTCCTGGGTAGACTTGGTCTGGCTATTGCAGATAATCACCTAGTCCCTCAGGCCATTCCTGCACCAAGGGCTCAGGAATCAGTGCTCTACATTGTTTTCCTATCCTCAGACCTCATGAAAACTGGGCATGATGGATAACATCCCAGAAGCATTGCTTCTTCCACCTCTTTCCACAAGTTTCTTCTATTCCTTTCTATTCATTTCACTTTCCTTTTCTCTTTCCTGTAATACCCAAGTGGGACACCATCCAGATCAATGGAGAGCAATGTTTCTAACACCAATACTTGGTGTATTTCCTGCAAAACCCCTGTATCAGCCTCCTGACCCTCCTGGCAGCCGCTGCTGCTGAGCACACGGTGCGTACCCTGCCTGATTAATACCCTGTGACAGAGCAGGGCAGGGAAGCTGGATGCGTGGGAGTTCACAGATGGATATTTTTGTTATTTTAATTTGCTTGGTGACAGTTTTCAGAGACCATACACTAGCAAATGTCTCTTTCTGCAATAGTTGGAAGAGTCAAAAGTGAAAACCTTTTCAATTTTTACAACCTTGCCTCTGTGGCAGGCTAAGTCATTTCCGAGACTTCCCGGGCAATTTGTCTGGGATCAGGCTATTTCCCCAAGCATCCAGAAAAATCACCTTTTTTTTTTTTTTTTCTCTTTTTTGTACAGCAGGTTCACAAACAACATGAAAAGAACCACCTGAAAAACAAGCACATCACTAATGCTAAGCAAAAACCCCGCAGAAGAGATAACACAGAGCAGTAGATTGTAAAAAAGAAAATCTGTGCAATCCTCTCAAGCAGCAGTTACTCCCTCATCTTAACAGCTTTGTCTCAGTTTTCAGAGCTCTACTTTCATTTTCATTTCACATCACCAGCATTTTGGTTGTGTTTCTTTTTAATCACTGACCAATATGTTTAAGCTATATATTAATGCTTAAAAATAATAATAATAACTTGGGAAAATACAGAAGGCTTGATGTCACTTCTGGTCATTTCAGTTTGATTTTAGTAATCACTGCAAGTAATAAGAGTCTTCATGCAACTTGAGTTTTTGAACAAGGCTTTAAACTTGAATTTATCCTTAAAGAACTGAATCCAAAGTGCTTGCACAGCTGAAGTTAGGTAAGTTTTGGCCAATACCAGGCAGGTTACCAGCCACATTGCACGGTCTATCCCTCCCTGAAGTCTCACCTGGTTTCTCTGACATTGGTTTTACAATTTCTAGGCTGCCCAGCTCTGTCCTAAAGCCAAAGGAAGGAAGTGTCAAGCAAAGCTACCCATGGTTTTACCAGCAAACCCTTTCCTCAGTTTCACTCTCGAAGAACTTTAAGAACAAACTTAACTTTTCTAAACAAAAATAATTTCATCATTTTGTGTGGCATTAACACCCTGCTATTCCTATATGTTATCTATATTTTTCTTGTTGACATTCAACCAATTCAGAGCTAAAAATCCATCCTGCACTTTTTCTGGGGTCGTAAATCATAAAAAGGTTATATTTTATGAAAGCTGAAGCTGAGGAGTAAACAGCATATTTGTATCAAAAGAGTTTCATCTATTAAGCAGCAATGACAGGGCCCTCTGGGCCAAAATCTAGTTTTCTTACTTAAAAAGCTTAGTTCTTTTGTAGACTCCTGCAGGGACCTATAACAGTTGGAATTGGGTTTTTTATGCCTTTGAGGCCTCCAAATGAATGTTACAGGTTTCCATTATTTTCTTTTTTTCTTTCAAGAGAACGAGGCTACCTGCTTATTGCCTAAAACCTACACCCTGCGATTGTTCTGTTGTAAAATCTGTCTTCCAGCCGGTAGCCTCACATATGATCAGGCATCCTTAGTGCTGCCTTTCCATTTTACCCAGTGCAGGGTAAAACACACAAGAAAAGAAGCACAGATATGCAATTGTAAGCAGCATCTGCTCAAGATTTCATTTTAAACTTTGTGCATCTGATTTCAGAAATTACCTTGGAAGAGCGGGAGCCGGTGAAGAGGTACATGTGTTCCCTTTATATCCTGCGAATATGCATGTTTTTATTGAGCTACTCACGTGTCAGTGATTGCAGAGGAAGGATGAGCCTCTGGAAGCTGGTAATTCAGGTGGGCTCATTTCTTATCCCTTCTCCACTGCCTCCTCTGTGACCTTAACTCAGAGGCAGATGCTCGGTCGGCTCTCGAGCTGCTGGGAGTTGGGCATCTCGGTACCTTCGGAGGGTCTCAGGTCGTATACCTCTGTATCCCACTTCTAAAATACATCCCCATTGCACCTGGAACTGTGGGGACAAACATATTAGGTAGGTGATATTGTGGTGTTGGGTATCACTAAATACCTATCACTAAATACCTAAAATATTGCCATTGGTTTTCAAGCGATTGCTCGGAGTGTGGAGCATTAAAGGCGTGTGAATGAATCTCTGCGGGATCAGCACCAAATGCATTGACTTTAGCCCTTCTCACCTAGCAAACCACCTCAATTCAGACTAGGGAAGATCCCTCCCAGGTACAACCCCACCAATCTCAAGTCACACCAAGGCTGAATTTGCTTCGGCACCCACCGTGCTCATCACCCGAATCACCCGAGCCCCGGCGTGGTTGAAATTCTCCGGAGCACTTTGAGACATAACATACATGTGAAATGAAGACATGGGGTCTGCATCTTTCTTCTTATTAAAATGTTGCTATTAGTCCACCTTTGGCTATTAGAAGATGATAGACCTGACCCTTTTTGAATGGTGTAATTTCCAGCCGTGAATATCTATATATTACACTTTGATTACATCACAAGCACGAGTTCAGAGTCAGCAAATTTACCACCTCTAAACTAGTAGAATAATCACTAACAATTAATGAAATGATATATCCGAGTCACAGTAATCTTTTTAGCCACTTTGAACATATATTTGTTCTTTTGATGTCCTGTGTGAATAGGAGTGCTTTATCTGACTGATGATGGGCTAAACAATGGTTCAGAGTTGTAATATAGAACTCAATTTGCTGGAACTATCATCTGAAAGGCCTGGACAATTTATTGAACACTGCAGATGAAAGAAAAGGGAAAAAAAAAAATTTAAAAACTGACCACTTCTAAAATGAAGAAAATAGAGCAGTAAAAGGTATTGTAATATACTTTAATCTTCCTTAATGTAGAAAAATATGAAATGCCATTAAAGCCTCCTTTGAAATGGATGTGTCCGCATGGCTTGAGCACCAAAATCTAGTTAATGAATCTATTGTTAAAGCAAATAAACAGGAAAGCAGCAGCGAAGGAGTGATCTGTGCTTTATACTGACTAATTCAGAAGATGAAAGCAGAGAAAAATTAAAGTTAAATTCATATAAATATTACAGCCAAGGAGAACAGTTTTTGGTGTTAAAAAGAGAGAGAGAGAGGGAGAGAGAGAAAAGGTAAAGTCTGAATTTTCATTCAATTCACAAGTCACAACCAGGAGACATTTTTTTTTTTTGTGTAAGAGCAAAGTCAGGCAAGATGAAAGCTTTTCAAGGGGCACAATAATTAACATTTTAAAAGGTTTTAGCAATAAAATAATGATTCCACAATAACAGCAATTTAATCATTTTATTTGAGAAATTAAATTGATTGCTAGTGTTCATTTGTAAGAAGTGGCATTTACTGCATTTGTTAGAAGTTATCAAATCATGTTTCCATTTTAATAGTTGGGCTTTTTTTAATACCTACTCAATGTTCAGACGGGGATGTCGCTGGCATTTGTGTGCCTAAATGATGGTGCCCAACGCTGCATTTTTATGTACACACCCATGTTTACAATATGAATAAATGCTGCTAATAATTGTCAGAGGAGAGCAAGACAGAGCAGGGTGAGGAGCTGGGATGCACTTGGTATCAGCAGCATTTAGCACCCAAGTAGTGATTTCACCCAGGAAACTTAGGATCATCTGGAGAAGCCCACGCAGGTCTGACCACACTTCCACCATGACACACCAGTAATTGGCAGCATGTCATTGATGATGTCCCTTGTAAGCCTCTGAGGACGCTGAGGAGGGAGATGTTTCCAGAAGTCTGAAATGGTCCAGGTGAGCTCATCATGACCACAGAAAGTGTGATGTCTTTCTCAGCAAAGAAGATGGAGGCTCAGTGCTTTCCTTCTCTAACCCAGGATGGGGAAGGCAGGGCATGGCTGTGCTTGTACATGGGTACAAGGAGTCAGGAGGCAACCTGGCTCTTTTCTCCCTGCTTTGGATCCTGATTGGCAAAACAAGCAGTCTCCACACGAGGAGTATCTTGCAGGATCAGAAGTGATGCTCAGGAAATAAGCGAAGCCCAACCCTGCTGAGGTCAGCGGAAAGAATTGCATCAGGTCCAGTGGGTACAACAGAGACTCATTCTATGTTAAAAAAATAATAATAATATGTCTATACACACACACATATACATTCAAAAATCCTGGAAGCAGCTAACACCAAGTATGCAAGATGGGCCCAGCTGCACTTCAGCTTAGGTCCATGAGAGAACGACAGGGTCCTAACTCTACACGTCTTTTGCAGTAATTAATCATGGCATAGATAAAGTGAGCAAATCATATATCATCTCAACCAGACTATCCATATAATTGTCAAAATCTAATTTAAATGACAGATCCACTGCAGCATACGTTTTGTGTACGTCTAATGAATTTGTATTTCCAGACCATATATTTTAACTTTCTGATTGCATTAGTTCTTTGGTTCAGTGTCCACACACCAAATAAACATCTCTAAGATAATGATAATGCACCACTCTGCTTTCTATATCTGTCCTGATCAAACAGTAAGATGAGATGAGACTCTCGTAGCTGACAGTGGCATGTGCTCTTTCTCTTCCCCCCCATACACACCCTGACACCCTCAACCCCCCCCAAAAAATAAAGTGCATTGTTCAAAATTGGGCTATTTCAATTTTCCTTTTAAAGCCATAAGCTTTAACTCTCGGAGGTGGGAGTTGTGTAGGAAGAAGCTGCCAGGTAACAGATGTATCTGTTAAAGTTGCTGCTTGAGTGTGGACAGTAATAGGATTTCCAGAAATGAACTGCTATTTTGTGAGGCACTAACACAGAAATGTACAATGGGAAATGAGAGCTTGAACTTTGCTTCTCCTGGAGAATTGAACCATCTGTTTCAAAGAAGAGGGGGAAAAAAAAAGATTTGAAAACAAGCCATTTTCCATTGCTTATCCTTTAATTTATATTTAATAAGAAGAACAGTTTCTGCTTTGTTTTGGAAAATGGAAAGCCAAACATTTATAGGACAAATTCAGCCTGAACAAGTCACTATATCTATGTCTCTATCCATCCCCATCTCTGTATCCATCTCCCTGCCTCTCTTTGCCTGTCTCAGCTCAGGACAACACGGCGATGCTGTATGAACAATATTTCCTTCGATAGGGTTACACCAAGGACACTTTTTGTTCCTCTCTGGCCACTGTACTTTACAGTTTTTAAGAATGCTGAAAAGATTTCTGTCATCTCCTAACCAGAAAAAAACCAACCAAAAAACCCCAAACATGTCCATTAAAGGCAACAGCTTGATGAAGGCTAAAGGTTAGGTCCACTGAGTGACCAGGAAGGTTTTACAGAAGGCTGTGAAAAGCTGATGGTGCTGCAGAGCTCCTGACCTCCATTGGTCCACCTCCAGCAGCCTGGCACCTCACCCCGAAACACAGGACTAATTGAAAAGTCCTTCTTTCTGCCCAGAGAGAAATAATTTCTCCTTCATTGACTGACTTTTCGAGTCCATTGCAGATTCTGTGTATGGAAAGGGTTGGAATCTGTGAAACTGATGATTGTATCATCTTCAGTCTTCAGTTCTCTTTGTATTGGAAAAGAAAAACGTGTCAATCCAAACACAAAGGCAGATAAAAATTAAAAATACACTGCAACCTTGTACAAGTAGAAATAATTACACTAAAATCACACAAACAAGTGTATTCCACAGTGAAAAGGGAGTCATTAAAAAACACATTGCTGTTGGGTAGTGAGGTTGGGATGTTTGCTGCCCAATGTGCTTTTTGGGGGGTCGGGCTCTGTCTCCCCACCCAGTGAGATCTACTGAGATCTACTCAGCCCTCTGCTGTCAGCCCAGCTGCTGTGGGTTAAACCCACCAGTTTTAACCCAACTTCCAACACCACACACCCAGCCTACAGCTTATTAAACCACGGGGACTTTTCCTGGTGCCGACAGCGAGTGCCGGGATCGGGTCCCTCATTTCTTTCTCCTGCTTTTTCTCGCAAAGTGCTGTCACTTTGATAAGTGACATTTCCTATGGCAGCCTTCCTATTACACATTTAGTACCTATTCCCTGCTTGGCTGATAAGCTGTTTGCAGCCCAGCACTTGCCTAATTCTTTCCCTGTTAGCTTTCTAATTCTCCTCTTCACCCCAATTCAGTTGCAAAATTCAATTAAAGCTGGCTAAAAACTGCNAATCATGGCATAGATAAAGTGAGCAAATCATATATCATCTCAACCAGACTATCCATATAATTGTCAAAATCTAATTTAAATGACAGATCCACTGCAGCATACGTTTTGTGTACGTCTAATGAATTTGTATTTCCAGACCATATATTTTAACTTTCTGATTGCATTAGTTCTTTGGTTCAGTGTCCACACACCAAATAAACATCTCTAAGATAATGATAATGCACCACTCTGCTTTCTATATCTGTCCTGATCAAACAGTAAGATGAGATGAGACTCTCGTAGCTGACAGTGGCATGTGCTCTTTCTCTTCCCCCCCATACACACCCTGACACCCTCAACCCCCCCCAAAAAATAAAGTGCATTGTTCAAAATTGGGCTATTTCAATTTTCCTTTTAAAGCCATAAGCTTTAACTCTCGGAGGTGGGAGTTGTGTAGGAAGAAGCTGCCAGGTAACAGATGTATCTGTTAAAGTTGCTGCTTGAGTGTGGACAGTAATAGGATTTCCAGAAATGAACTGCTATTTTGTGAGGCACTAACACAGAAATGTACAATGGGAAATGAGAGCTTGAACTTTGCTTCTCCTGGAGAATTGAACCATCTGTTTCAAAGAAGAGGGGGAAAAAAAAAGATTTGAAAACAAGCCATTTTCCATTGTTTATCCTTTAATTTATATTTAATAAGAAGAACAGTTTCTGCTTTGTTTTGGAAAATGGAAAGCCAAACATTTATAGGACAAATTCAGCCTGAACAAGTCACTATATCTATGTCTCTATCCATCCCCATCTCTGTATCCATCTCCCTGCCTCTCTTTGCCTGTCTCAGCTCAGGACAACACGGCGATGCTGTATGAACAATATTTCCTTCGATAGGGTTACACCAAGGACACTTTTTGTTCCTCTCTGGCCACTGTACTTTACAGTTTTTAAGAATGCTGAAAAGATTTCTGTCATCTCCTAACCAGAAAAAAACAACCAAAAAAACCCCAAACATGTCCATTAAAGGCAACAGCTTGATGAAGGCTAAAGGTTAGGTCCACTGAGTGACCAGGAAGGTTTTACAGAAGGCTGTGAAAAGCTGATGGTGCTGCAGAGCTCCTGACCTCCATTGGTCCACCTCCAGCAGCCTGGCACCTCACCCCGAAACACAGGNCAAAAAACCCCAAACATGTCCATTAAAGGCAACAGCTTGATGAAGGCTAAAGGTTAGGTCCACTGAGTGACCAGGAAGGTTTTACAGAAGGCTGTGAAAAGCTGATGGTGCTGCAGAGCTCCTGACCTCCATTGGTCCACCTCCAGCAGCCTGGCACCTCACCCCGAAACACAGGACTAATTGAAAAGTCCTTCTTTCTGCCCAGAGAGAAATAATTTCTCCTTCATTGACTGACTTTTCGAGTCCATTGCAGATTCTGTGTATGGAAAGGGTTGGAATCTGTGAAACTGATGATTGTATCATCTTCAGTCTTCAGTTCTCTTTGTATTGGAAAAGAAAAACGTGTCAATCCAAACACAAAGGCAGATAAAAATTAAAAATACACTGCAACCTTGTACAAGTAGAAATAATTACACTAAAATCACACAAACAAGTGTATTCCACAGTGAAAAGGGAGTCATTAAAAAACACATTGCTGTTGGGTAGTGAGGTTGGGATGTTTGCTGCCCAATGTGCTTTTTTGGGGGTCGGGCTCTGTCTCCCCACCCAGTGAGATCTACTGAGATCTACTCAGCCCTCTGCTGTCAGCCCAGCTGCTGTGGGTTAAACCCACCAGTTTTAACCCAACTTCCAACACCACACACCCAGCCTACAGCTTATTAAACCACGGGGACTTTTCCTGGTGCCGACAGCGAGTGCCGGGATCGGGTCCCTCATTTCTTTCTCCTGCTTTTTCTCGCAAAGTGCTGTCACTTTGATAAGTGACATTTCCTATGGCAGCCTTCCTATTACACATTTAGTACCTATTCCCTGCTTGGCTGATAAGCTGTTTGCAGCCCAGCACTTGCCTAATTCTTTCCCTGTTAGCTTTCTAATTCTCCTCTTCACCCCAATTCAGTTGCAAAATTCAATTAAAGCTGGCTAAAAACTGCGAGTGCAAGAGAGCAGCACCTGGCACGAGGGCAGGCTCCAAAGCCTGCTAGCACAAGCAGCAAATCTCAAGGGCTGTTCCAGTATTTCAGTTCAATTCTTGGGCTTGAGTTGTTTGACTTGGGTTTTTTTTTTGCAATGGGGTTTTTTCCAATTAACTTGACACCTTTATAATTTCACCACGGCTGCGAAAGACAGCGGGATCCTCTCAGGCCCTGGTGTTTACTTTTCTATGTTATATATTATATATTAT
>VXBZ01011682.1:177309-195220 GCA_013399135.1 Heliornis fulica | reverse complement strand
TTATCTATTAATAAAATTATATATTAATATATATAATTATGTGAGTATATATAAGAACTTTGTCCATATGTTTATATATATATATATGTAAAATTTAAATTTCACCTTTTGCTTTGCCTCGTGTGGGGTCGTTGATCAAATCCTTAGTTTCAGCAGCGGTAACAGCGCTGGAGCTCATGGAGTGGGATGCTCCCAAGCCCTGGCAAAAGTCTGTCAGGAGTAGGAGGTGGGAGTTGCCATGGCTCTCCCTGGAGTAGGGAAGTTAGATCACTTTGGGCTTTTAGAAGCACTATCTTTTAAACAAAATTGCAAGATGGTGAATAAAGTGCAGTCTGAAACAAAAGCCTTAGTGATCTTTGGCAGATTACTTTGGGAAAAGTATGGCCCATTTCAGAAAAATCAAAGCAAAGAAAAACATTGACTACAATTCAGAAGCCTAATGTATTATTATGGCTTTTTATGGATTTTATATATAATTTCCTGTAAAGTTAAGAGGTTGAAGTGATCTCTTACATTCGGCTGCATTATCAGCATAGCACCAAACAATTTTCTACATCTTATTATGTTCACAGTTGACATACTATTAGAGAAATGTGCAGCTGTCTTACTCTGCTATTCATTTCCTCATTACTATTTTATAAATATATGATTAACAGTTATTGCAGCTGCCTAATTCACATTTATTGCAAATGCAACCCCACAAATGAATGTTCAAAGCAAAGAGATGTGGTTTTAGAGTAATTTAAATTTTACAGTTCCATTTACCCTGCTTTTTAATTTACTGTATAATGACCCTATTAGAATAAAACACATCTGGAAGTTCTTTGGGGAACATTTAATTTTCTGTGGCTTCAGTACTAACAGAACTTGTACCATAAAGGCCACAGATGCTTTGAACACTGTACAAATTTTCGCATTTTATGCCAAGATGCTGGTTAATTGTACAGATGAGACAATTACTGCAAGGCAAAAGATAAAGTTCTCTCTATCTTGAAAGCAAATGAAAAAATCCTCGCCCTTAGAAAAGTGCTTTTTGGCAATGGTCAGATTTTTACCATCATCTCTAGAGTAGGAAAAATCTGAGTTGGAACATAAAATTGACCCAAAATTTTCATATCAAAAGCAAACAATGTTTTTTTTCAAAGTCCTGTGACTTTTGCTCAGTCTTAACGCTCTTGTAAGTAGAGGGAAAAGGCTCTTGCATGACTTTCCCAGCTTCACTGCCAGCCTCCAAGCTTCTCATCATCACTATTAAGTGAAATAGTAAATCAATGAGACCAGAGAAGGCTTTGGAGGTCAGTGAGCGATTCCATAAGCATCCCATATTTACAGTCTGTGGCAAGGATACAGATGCTGCGAGTCCCAGCCTGCCATATTAGCAGAATCATCCTGAGAATTTGAAATTGATTTGAATATTAAATACAGATCACTGCAGCAGAGCTCTTTTACAAGAAAGGATGTGAATCCATTCTCATTGATTAGTTAATTTATGTTCTACAACTAATCGAAACACAAATCTCATTAGCCACAGGTCAGTAAACTTGGGGAGGAGGAGAGAAAAAAAAAATCATTTGGATAGCCCAGTTAGCTGTAAAGATATAATTATAAGGCAAACTATTTTAAAGCCAGTGCCTTGATCAGTGTGTGCAACGGGCTGTCAGCAAGCCATTGTGTGACTTCTCCTCTTAAATCTATTTTTAAGTAAGATGGTTGCAGACACTCAGCTATTACAGCAAGAGCCACTGCTATCAGCTCGTTCAGAGGCACAAACACCACGGAAAACAGGGTGTTCACACAACACACACAGCTTAAGGAATCGTCAGCAACATCAATCAGTTAATTGCCACCTCCTCCTAATCTGACACCATTAAAATACCGTCTATGGCCGCGTCGGATTTGCCTGAAGAGGTGGCAGCCACCTCCCATGCAACCTTCGGGTACCGGCCACATCAAAACACGGTCAGGTCAGAGATGTGTTGTCTGGTTTCTCATGATTCTTGTGCAATATCACTGCACCTATAAGCACCAGCATTTAGGTGATGTACTATCAGGTAGATAACTGACACAACTGACACAACTTCCAGCTCAGAGGAGTATAAATATAGAAGCATACATGCTAGAGACATGTTCAGTTCATCACTGAATACTGTTTGGTGAATTAGAATTTGACAACTATATTCTAATAGAAATAATTTGCTAATTTGATGAATATTTTCCATGTGTTATGTAGGTTTTTCTCCATTTAAAGTAGAGGTAACAGGAGTCATTTCATTAAAAGCTCATATGTTGCACTACAATTTTACCCTGAAGTCTTTTAGCAACAAAGTTTTAAAATTAAATTATTATTCCAGGCAGATCTCTCTGTATTTCCGCAGTACCTTACCTTCTGTAATTGCTTTATCCTATATTAAATGCATAAAAAATAATATTCAGTATGTAGTAATAGTACTACTACTAATAATAATGAATGCTTTGGAGCTGCAGAGCTCTGTATACACACAAAATCAGGAGAGAGGCAATTAGCAAGAGGTACCCCCCTTTTGTAGCCAGGGGAATATGGGCACAGCCAGGTAAGAGACAAGGGGCAAGTAATTGCTCAGTGCCAAAGTTCAGCTCAACACAGGAGCCCTCCTCTTCCTGGCAGGGACTGGAAAAGTGGGTATAAGGCCAAAGCAAAAGTGGTGGAACTGCAAGTTGTGTTTGCTGCCTTCACTAATGTATCCAGAACAGAGGTGATGCTCTCCAGGATGGAATCACAGAATGTCAGGAGTTGGAAGGGACCTCAAAAGGTCATGTAGTCGAGCCCCCCTGTCTGAGCAGCATCACCTAGATTAGATTAGATTAGATCACACAGGAATGGATCCAGGCAGGTTTGAATGTCTCCAGAGGAGACTCCACAACCTCCCTTCTGCAACAGAACTCAGTTGCCCTCTGCAACTACAGGGCTGAGAGGAGCAAAACCAAGGCATCTTTTGGAATGAGGAAACCATCTCATTAGACAAGAGGAATAATGTAGAGGCTTCCCATGTCAAGTTGAAGCAATACCATTGCAGCAAGATAGGAAAAATCATTAGTTCTAAACACTTCTGCCATGTTGCACTGGCATTAGATTAACTGTGTTTGTGAGCTTCCATGTGTTTGAGTTGTTTGGAGTTCTTTAAGAGCCAATCTATATCACAAGGATAAAAGCAGCCTATTTCCATTGCAGTGCTTCTGCTCTTTCTGGTTGTCTTGGTGAGAAATATGGGAAAAGTCACTTCAGGAGCTTCAGATTTCTGCAGTGAACACCAAGCTTTGATGCCTCCTCAAAGCAGCAGTGCATGTATTTAGAGGTCATGCTGATCCACAATCTCTCTACTTTAGTATCAGTCAGAGCCAAAGACAGAAAACTAGGGAGGTTCCTGTGTTTCGTTCCCAACAAAATTCAGTGACTCATTGTATAACCTTTGGGAAGTCACTTGACCTCTCTGGCATCCATTAACCCACATGAAAATTCAGTAAATGGTAGGACCTTGCTGAAAAGCAGATACTTAAAACTGAATTTTCCTTGGTAAATAAATGAGAAAAACAAGCAACAAAGAAAGGCACTGTTCAAAACTCATCTCGTGACCCCATTATTCATGGATCATTAGTGTAATAGGCCACATGGGATCCATAAAAGGCATTATTGCCTTTTATGCCATTGCGTATTTAGAGAGTGATAATCCATATATTATTGAAACAATATAGACTCTAGCAACTCCTTCCAACCTATTTTATGAGATCCTGAGATTTTTTTTATATTTTTTTAAAAAAAAAAAGCAAGGAACATACCATCTATCTGCATACAACTTACAGAGTAACAGCAACTACAATGCATTTACAAAGAAAACTCCTTTTAATCTCTGGACTGAAAGCATCTAGTTCACATTATGGTAAGTAGTTGGCAAATGATCATTTTATTAAGTTAAAGGCATTCATTAGTGCTGCTTTGAACAGGCTATGAACCCTACCCCTCCCTGCAGAGTATTAATGCGTTAGATGGCTGAAAATACTGATAATCAAATAAAGTGCAAACAAAAAAAGCTGGATCTAACAGCACATATGTAATGTTCCTCCTCTTGGTTCAAACATCATTATTCTGTATTCTGTGCTTCCCTTTTTTTTCCCTTTTCTGCAATGTATGGAGACTACTTTATGCCACGCCTCTGAAAAAGGCACAGGAAGGTACTGTCCTGAAATTAATTACAAAGGAACAAAACCAAACCCCATTTGAAACAGAAATGTGTTTGTGCACCATAAGGTACCACCACTGTTCTTTATCTTGGCATTATTTTTGTTTTCTGCAGTCCATGTTCCCACAGTATTTCAGCTGGGTCCATACACACAGCTGAGATGCTGCACCCAGTGTATTGAGCACTACTGTAAAAACATACAAAGAGAATATAAAATCTCTCTGTCTGCTCAGAAAAGTGGAGGAAAGGAACCCCCTAACCTCCTTGGCAGTCCTTATTTCCTACAGCTATCAGCACCAAGTGAAGACACCAGCCTACCTCACAGCACCAACTGCACCCTCCTAGACTCCAGCTAGAAGGTCAAGAGACAGCTGTCCCTGGTTTGTGGCCCCGTTTGCCAAAGCCACCACCCTACAGATCTGCAAGCTGTCATACTCACATGGTTGCTCCTGAACCTGTTTTGATCAGTATAACCATGCTGCCACTCAAACAAGTCCAGCTCACCCAACTCATGTTGACCCACGGTGCATGAGGAAAGGAGTACATGAAGATCTCAGCCAGCAGCTTGGAGCAGAAACTTACTCCCTAAGTAAGGATTTAGGGGATTACCACAACCTTTTCCATCAGAGACATGCAGGACATCCCTAAATGGGACAGTTGACCTAATTTCAAGGCTGCAATATACTGTTGGAGTATATGCTTTGTTAGCAAGCTCTTGATCCTTGTCTCCAGAAGCATGGA
This sequence comes from Heliornis fulica, assembly GCA_013399135.1. Taxonomy (NCBI): domain Eukaryota; kingdom Metazoa; phylum Chordata; class Aves; order Gruiformes; family Heliornithidae; genus Heliornis; species Heliornis fulica. Next base: position 190,265 of record VXBZ01011682.1, on the reverse strand, counting down.
GTTAATACAGTGCAAAACGTGGCAGTACAGCCAAGGAGGACAGTGAAGGCCACAAGATTATCCAGACAGGTAAATTCAAGCCTCTGCAAATTTCAATTGGCAGCATCTCTGCTCGTACATGTGACAGAACTGTGCCTCATCTTGCACCCATTCTAAGAAACATTCTGCAGAAGTAATAGACTCTTGTATCCTCCCCAACTTCCCAAGCAGTCAGGCTTCAAATTTGCAAAGAGGTAAGATTTTCTGAAACCTATCTTTATTACTCTGTGATTAGGCTACATTACCTAGAAGGGGGGCAGAAATACGAATATAAAAAGATGTTCTGCATTGACAGTAATCACCCTGCTTATTAAACACTGTCTTGTTCTGGAAAACTTGGGAAAAAAAAGAGAAAACCCAGAATATTTTATCAAAACACCCATTAAACTGTTAGGTGCCTTTTCTTCCTTTTTCCCCATCACAGCTGATTACTGCGGGTGCACACCGCTGAGTGTAAACAACATCAGCTTTCTTTTATAACCAGCAGTCTCCCTCCTTTTCACTCACAGATGCTGGAATCTAGTATATGTCATATTGCAATTGCTTCCATGGCAATGACAACCAAAATTAAATAGATAAAACTGTGTCTCCAACATGACAGTGAAAAATTCAAAGCTGTTAAGTTTCTGTAGCGGGATGGCGAACTAGCCAGAAAGGAGCTGGATTTGTGATCTTTATTCAATTAATTTGTGTTGAAAAATGCTTGTTGCACAATCCTTGTTCATTCCTCTTAAAGAACCAAAAATTAAAGTGTGTCTGTTGTTCTTCAGATGCCTTGGGCTGACCTTTACCATGCCCACGGCACAGATGTGTTTGACGGGACATGGTAAAGTGCTAACAAGATGGAGAAACATCATGAAGGACCCTCAAGTTCCTCATGAAATTTATTCTGCATGTTTATTTTAAATTATTAGCCTCTCTCTCAGCAATTAATGCACATCTTTTTCTGATACCATACTATGTGCCATTGGTTGAAATAAAATCATGAGCTAAATATTGCATGATCCTATTGAGCACATTTTTTCAGTTTGGCTCAGTAAGGTGTAGTCAGTCATGTTGTAACACTTTGGGGGGGGGGAAAGGAAGGACATATAGAAGGCTTTAAGTCTGATTATACATAGATATGTTCCTAAAGTGGAATTAATAAAGGAGAGTCCTACCAGCCCCTACATAGCCTCTCCACAAATGATCTTTGCCTACAGATGAGGAGGCAAATGCTATGCAATCTGTATGATCCTATGGAGCAATGCCATGGGTTTGCTTTCCCATCACCTCTTATTGGTAACTTTACTCAAAACTAGATGGTTTGTAGTCTCCAGGCCATCAAACTGGCAACATTCACAGGCACTATCAGTCCTTGAAGCTTGTCCCCAACAAGCTTCAAGGAAATTTAAGGGGACAGATTGTTGGCTAACAATCTGCCCCCTTAAATTTCAACTGGAAAAAAAGTAATACATCGAGTAGTAAGACGTCCTGCTCAGATTGTTTTTTCCTCATTTTGTCTGTAAAAACCACAAAACAGTCTGGGTTTTCCTCAAGGCACAAGTAGCTCATGAAAATTACAGACAGATACTCGTCTGGTTTATTGGGAGAATTTACTCACAGCTGCAGTCACATTGAGACATCAGCGAGGATATGCAGGCGGGCAGGTTAAATGTTAATTTCCTTTCTACTGTACCATTTTCTAACCTCCGTCCATGAATCACAGTGAGCAAAAGGTTCTTCACTTAGAGACATAAAACAAATTGAACAAATTATGTTACCTAACTGAGGAAGGACCAGTTAGTTCTTTGATTTTTTTTATTTGGCTTCAGATGTTCCCTTTTAATTAATATGAATTTGCAAACACGAGCTTTAATTTTAGACCGTTACATCCCGTAGATCCCAGCCAGGCATAACGCAGCTCCACAAGTGCTCACATCTCTTGAGCTAAAGAGAAAAATCCTGACTTTGGTTGCAGCTGTTCAACTTCATTAAAGCCAACAGCCCCCTGATCCGCTCTTCCACAAGCACAAGTCAGGAGCAGCTCCACCAAAGCCAGGTTTAGCACTGGGAGGAATATAAAACCAGCCCCCATGGGGCTTGGAAGCTGAAACAGCCACTACAATACATCTAAATGAATTTTAAAACTAGAAGCCAGGGGATTAGAGTACAATGTGATTATCAGGATATGAAAAACAGCCATTAACTTCCCAGTTCTTTCAGATGGGTCATGAATCACACTCATCGGCAGCAACAAGTTTCTTAAGCTGACAATCTGCTATTTGAGGAGTACAAGAAGAGAGGGAATTTAAGCTTGAGCCAAGCTGAGGTACATTTCTCTTTCTATGGCAGCACTGACAGCATGAAGAGGAAATGTTTAATACTAATGGGGACGTTTAAATTTTTTACTTAGAGGATATTTTGGTAAGTATCTAAAATTGTCTGAGTTTATTCCTACGTCGAGGGAGCCAGATTTCCAGGGTAGTCCATACAGATGCATGTAGAGATGCACAAATGTGGGTTTTAGAAAGATGACTGCAGGTTTTTATCTTGTAGGTGAAACTGTTAGCCTGGAGGGTTAATTCCCTTGTCAGTTTAGCATTAATGAATAATCTTTGTAACAGGAAATATGCTTTCACTTGTGGTGCTGGTGGCCCATCTCCGCCCTAGCCATTAGCTCTTCTTCTGGAAACGAACCCTTCTCCTGAATCACTCATTTCCTCTCTTTGCTCAGCTCCTTTTGCAATAGCCTGCCCTGTTGCATATTCTCATGATGTGCTATATGTGAAAGATATGGATGCATTCCTCACTAATGTCAACTTCTCAGCCATTTTAGCTTCTAGGACACTTGTTTTTGTTGCCACAGATGTCCTGACCTCCTCAGGCAATGGAGACGAGACTTGGGGATCAGAATTTAGGAATTTTTTGCTGCAAATCAAGGTACTTGCAGAGGCAAAATACTCACAATGATGTTATTTATCCTCATGAATTTTCCACAGTACAGAAACAGGGACCTCTATGTTGGAAAAGTGAAACAACTACACTTAGATAGCACAGGCCTGTGACAGACTTGGAGGCAACTTACTGCACACACTTGAGAGTCCTGCCCTGCTGTGGGACATATCAAACCACACCAGTTTGAATCCTTGAAATACAGGTGAGAACAGCAGGGCTGGTGATGACAAGCAAGGACCAAGCTCCACGGTGCCTCTATTCCCACCTGTGTGTTACCTCAGAGGTTCCCCAGATTGTGGGGGAACAACAATAGATTCTCTCTTTGCAGATCATCTGTGGTTTTGTGGTTGTTCCTGGGTCAGTTCACAGGTTGTGCCTGTGACAGTTCACACACATTTATTCCATCATTTTGAAATAAGAGTATCATACCTTTGTCTATGACACCTTTTTCCCAGACAATGACATATCTGTGTAAAGGCATGAGATCCTCAGAACTCCCAGAAAATGCCATATTGCCTAGGACTCCTAAAAATGATGAGGAAAACATTGCTTGATGCTATCTGGGTGGAAAATGGAAGGCAAAAATAGCTTTTGAAATATTTGTCTGAGGAATAAGGGTACAACACTGTAGTAGTAAGTCTCCATACTCTGAGTTGAATTTTGATACACACTTAGAGATAAATTTTAGTTTGCACTCAAAGTCCTTCTAGCAAAGGCTCTTGGCTTTAATTCCTGTTTACCAGCAGAATACATGTGGTACAGCTCAAAGTTTGCATGGATGTTTATATTTATATTTAGCCAGTAGAAGAATGGTGAAGAAGTTCCTTTCTCTTAAGTATTTTACAAGCAACCCACCTTGTAAAGAGACAGAGTGAAAAAGTTGATGACTGATTTTTCCTTCCAAAATTAATGAGAAATTTGAAAACTAAAAGTTACAAAGAAAACCCTTACCTAAACACTTGCAGAGAAAACGTTTCACTTTAATATAAGAACACCTACTCACAAGAGCTGTTGGGCTGGATTTTTCCCTTTTGCTTCCATAAATCTACTTCTGAGACATTTCTTGTTGAAATTCAGCACTACTGGAGCAAGGCTGTCTCATGGCTAAGGAACAGCCACAGTTCCTTTTTGATCCCTCCACCATCTGGAAGAGAAATGGGACTATAGAGCAGTCAAACCTACGCAGGGTTATACTGCTGCTCCTCTGTGTCCTTGTCCCCTGCCAGGGAGCCAGGGGAGAGGAAACCATCACAAGCAACACTGACCAAGGCCCCACCACTCTTGATGTGATGAAATCTGTGGTCAGGTGGATCTTGTTCTGATACCAGTATAATATTGCACCTTTATTCTGCTTATGGTGTTAAAAGTTAACCTAAGGCAAAAATGTAGGTTATGGCATAATTTATTAAAAAATCAATACCATATTCCCCAGTAATGGCACAAACACTACAGCTTATAATAGCTTTACTGTAGTATAGTATTTTTTTATCATTACTTTCCAATATGATAACACTTGTTCTAAGGTCAACAGACATCACATGATGAGGTAAATATTTGAATAAGCGTGAGTCGCCAGAGCGGGTGCAGCCTTAAGCTGGTGCACGTGTCAGGCTGAGCTCACCACAGGGCAGGATGATGCACACACAAAAACGTGTCATAATCAGAAACATGCTGTAGACCCCTGCTTTTCATCCTCAGTGGCTTTCTGAAGGCTTTCCTGTAAAATATCTTCTCCCAGGATTAGGGACTATAGACCTTCTCTATGTCAAAGCATCCCCAGCTACCTACCATGCACAGACCAGTATACAGCACAGACCAGTATCCAGTATCCCTAGAAAATGGACTCTAACAGGCTTATTTGAAAATTAATCCCTTACTTCTACTGGCTGTCTCATTAGTTGCTAGGTTATCTAACCTGTATGATGTAAAACCATAAATGGCTGCAAAGGCACTTTGCGTATGCAGTGGGAGCAATGAAGTATGTCCTCAACGAGATTATGCTAACTTTATATAACTTATTAAAATGAATATCAAACTTTGTTTTGCCTCATTCAATTTTTGATGTTAATTAAGTAAGCACAAGCATAAGAAAGGAAATTGGATTTGCTACTTAAGGAACTTCCAATAAAGCCATGGATGCTAGTGAGATGAGTTTCTAATAAACATTAATAAGTGTCTATATAACAAGCAGTGCTTGTCTTTTAAGAACATTGGATTTTTCTCACAGGATATGGACAGCAATAAAATACATTTGCAAATATGAAGATATATTACAGGCACATTTTTCACTACCAACTTTAACAAGCCTCAGATCCCAGCTTTCTGATTTTGTGACCTTGGGAACAATCATGGGCCAAGAAATTTTAAAAAACCATTTTAAAATTCATACAAATGTAATTTAGAAACAGCACTGGCTAGATGGGAACTTTAGACAAGATTTTTACAGTGAATAATGCTTTTCTTTGTCCATCCCCGACAAATTTAATGTTGCTACTACATTTGACATCAATCACCCAGTCATGAGCAGCCACATCCTTGCTCAGCCTAATGACAGGAGAGGAAGGTGTAGAGCCCGGACTATACGGCTCTGCATATGGAAACATGGGGACAGACAACGCTTTATTTTACATTTTCTGCTGCAGCCAGAGCAAAGCTATTAGAGCTGAGAAGAAGGGAGGCTTCTCTCACAGTTATGCTCATTTATTCCTCTTAAAATTAGGTGTTTTCTGGGAAATTCGTAGCTGGTCAGGAGATTATCGCCGATGGAAAATGATGTTTCGAGCAGATTTTTGTGCCTGCTGCCCATATGTTCGGCAGCTGGAGTCGGTGACAGATGCATAAGGAGAAGAATTGTTGAGCAAGATGGTGACATTTTCACACCACCTTTTGAGCATAAAATGCCACCTTTTAAACACAAAGGCACTATAGGGTGCTGAGGGTGCCACACGTAATGGTTAAAGTCATAAATCTGGTGTCAGAGAACACATACAGCAAAAGAACAGAGCTGGTGAAAATACAAATGAGGCCTTTTTTCGTCCAAACAGGGGAAAAAATATCTTTTCATCCACATTTTCACCTGAAAAGCTTAGCTTTTCAAAATATATTTCCATGTGAACCTCCTGTCAGCACAAAACCCTTATCTCTGGTACCATATTCAGTTACAAGATGGGCCTTCCCTGATTGGACTGTTTCCTGCAGCGCCCAGAAAATACCCAATTTCACCAGAGTAACGTGGTTAAAACTGTTCTCTTCTGCAAGAGGCTTTTGCCTTCTCCCCATTGGATCCCCATCTCTCATGGAGACCAAACTCTCCCAAAGTCCAGTTTTCCCTGTTTGTGTGGACTTATGTGAGCAGGGAAAGGCATCGCTTCTTCACAACCACCCCACAGAGCAGTCAACATGTAATAAGTAGTTCTCACTTCCAGCAAAGGACTTGCACCAGTATCTGCCCATATTGTATTATAAACATTGTAAACATTGTAGGATTTTCCTTACTTCACTGCTCAGATCTGCTCAGAGACTTCTGGGAGAGCTGCAAACATTTATTTTGGATTACATCTGGCTTTATAGGCCGCTACACCCACTCAGATGTTTAAAACCACGATACCCCAAAGCTTGTTCATGGGTGGGGATGACAGAAAATTCAGCAATCCACTGATCTGAACTTTTAACAAAGTAAAACTCTGGGCTGCAATTACCAGTCAAACAAACATATCCCAGTTGTCATTATCGGGTACATTACGTCAGCAGATACTTCTGGCACAGACCAGCTTCAAAGTCGCTAACTTCAACTATCTGAATTTGTTTGCCCATAATTAATATGATGTATCTTAGCCCATTCAAAATAATAACTGCATCCCTTCCTGGTAATGAAAAGTGATTAATTTTCAATTATGGTAAGTATCCAATTTTTCACAGTGCAGCGCTGGTCTAAGTCACCCTATCTCTAACATTCTAATTACAGACATTAAAAGTTCCTTATAATTATTGCAGAAAGATCAGTAAAATTAAAAATATTGGTTACTTGCTGCTATTACTACATTTGCTCTAATGCAGCCAAGGCTTAAATTTATGTTGGAGCTGCCAGCCATTTCATCAATTTCTTTTTGTGACTTGTTTAGAACAACTGGTTTTATTTCACGGGCTCAGTAACTGTTCCAACAGGTCTATTAACGGTTTGGCACTCTACATTTTGTAAAGCTTTAATTAAGTGAAACAAGCTAAAAATCACTAATATGTGCCTTTAGCAAAGTAGCAATGTAATTATCTCATTTAACAGATAACTACTTGTATTTCATTTTTCAAAGCACAAAGAGAAAACTAGCTCTAAATGTCACTTTCCAGGCTCATTAAACTCACTAGAGAAATATCAAATTAGAGATTTCCACTACAAATACTATAATAAACTCTGGGAGCTGATATAAACAACATGACTATTTGGGGAAGGGACAAGTGTTATAAAATATTCTGTTTTGCAGAATAGATGCCAGTTCCATATTTACAAACAAGTTATATTACCTAAAATTTTGGTTTTCTTTAAAAGAACCCAAAGCATCGAATTCGGTAATGCACATATTGTACAGTGTAACCTACAGAATTTTCTATGCAAGAGAAAAATTCTTCTTTTCCCCACTCACCCTAATCACCTTTTTCCCTTAATTCACCTTTTCCAAATTACTCTTCTGAACTATGTAAGAAGTGACTGGTAGGAGAAAGTTGTGCAGACACCAGCGGATAGTTTCAAGGCAAGATTGATTCGTGTGTGTCTGGACCAACCACTGCCACCTCAAACTAAAATATTCACTTTAAAGCTTGAGGCCCAGACTGCAAAGTTTTCATGCAATAAACAAGTAATAATCCATAGATGGTCACTTGTTCACTTGCACTAGCAAGTTAATATCCCTGGGATTTGGTCATATTTCCATAAAGCAGGCCATACCTGTATTTGCATTTATTTCAGTGTCACTCTAGATGTATCTGTCCCACATTAAATTCTCCTTTCTGACAACAAAACTAATGCCCATACATGATATTTATGGAAACCTGGGAGATATTTCCACACCAAAGACACCAATAACTGGAAAGACCAAAGTGAATCCTGGCAATTCCCAGTATGAACTGCTATACACAGGGACCTCCTGATGTGGGTTTACACTCCAGAGGTCAGGAGCAGGAGGTATTGCTCACAGATCCCAAATCCAGAACATTAAAATATCCTATGGATGGATGAAGACCTCACAGTTCTGGTACAACCCTGCAAGAAAACCAGTCCTCTGCTTGGTTGCCTACCCAGCCACCCCACCCCATTCTTCATTCCTCTTAAAACACCACATCCCACCCTGTTCTCCAACACAGCCCGAGCAGAGCTTACCCCAGGAGACTGTGCAAGCCACCACGGCTGACTGCATCCGTCCCTCCAAGCTGGTCTGGCAGGGCAGAATCGATGAGGTTACACCAGGGATGCATTTGGCTCGCTGTGACTGATGCTCCAGGATATTCCTAAGAGTACAGCTACAGACCTGGAAGTAAATACACAGAAATGGTGTTGCATTACAATGCATTTGTATTCCACTGTGTTTCTTATCATGTATTATAATATGGCTTATAAGCCTGCTGTAAGGAAAGTTGAAGCAATAAAGCTTGACTGATTGATTGATGCATCACCATTTTTAGGGTCCGTTGCACAAACTATTTTGATAGTGGAAGCCCATAAAGTATAATGTCTGTGCTAAAAGTGGCACAATGAAGAAGATGATGCACCTGCTTCAATTTCAGCTTTGAGTCATTATTTAGAGCTGGGGGTCTAGGAGTTGCAAAATACTGCCTTTCTAGTTCCCTACTGGTTCACCAGAAGATAAATGTCTAAAACTAAGGACCCCGGGCACACAATAATAAAAACCTTTTTAGAGTCTAGACCCTTCCACTAGTTAAAGGAAACCTATTCCCATTTTTCTGTTAGGAAAAAAAATGGGATGCAGTTTCCCAGTGGCAGAGATCAAGTTTTTTATTTATACTAAAAAGGCAGGACTGGGGAAAAAAAAACTAAAAAAAATTCCTTGCATGGACAGATCAGTGGGTTAGTGGGTAGATCTGATCCCAGCTCCTCAGCTCTGATCCCAGCACAGTGCAGGGGGGAGCGAGACTGGTCATATCTCCATGGTTAGATGCAAACCATCCTTGTAAATCAGCTGACAGTGTCGTTTCCATCTGAGGAACACACAAGTTTAACAAAGTATTCTGGAAGTTCAAACCTATTAGAGTGCAGTGTTAGTGTAGAATTATTGGCCAAAACCATGTTTCCTTTCCTTTATGGGCAAAAATCTACAAGATCCCAAACATTCAAAATTCAACACTCTCCAAAACAAGCACTGTAAAGACTGAAGCCTTTAGTTCAGTCCTTACCTGCCCCATAGGTTGTGTGGGTCTCAGAGCTAGCACAAATTTAGAGAGGGGAACATAATCCTCTTTTAGCCCAAATCTAATGATATTTTTTTGGAGGACAAATCCTGCAAAGGGAATTTTCCATTCCCAATGACAGTAACAGAAGTTGAGGACATCCAAATTACACGGTCCCAGTTAGATATTTTTTTCCCTCAAGCATATAGTCAACTATTTTATAGTTTTGGGGGCTATTTTAACCATAATGAGTGATCAGTGATAACACATACATGACCATAGACACTCGTAGGCAACAGCCTTAGAAACTACAAGCACTTGTAAAAATTCCTGCTGGGGATTCCTCTGCTGACACTGGAAACCATCAGCCATGTTTAAAGGGGGACATAGAATCATAGAATGATTAGAGTTGGAAGGGACTCCCAGAGGTCATCTAGTCCAACCCCCCTGCAAGAAGCAGGGACACCCCCAACTAGATCAGGTTGCTCGGGGACTCATCCAACCTGGCCTTGAACATATCTGAGTTGCTCACACTGTTCCTCCACCACAGAGAAGTCACCCTCTAGACCCTTGGCTGCATGTTCACATTTTGTGTTATCTTCAGGTAAACACCAGTGTAGCTCCACATCCATGTTCACCACACCAGCCTAACGAAGCTGCAATATGAACAGCATCACCAGCGGAAAGTTAGTACAACACCCAGGAATGGGAGTTTTATGGATTCAGTTGATGTGGCACTGAACATTGGCAGTGTTGTTCTTTCTCCCATCCCATTCCCAGCACACATTTGTATCTGTGGAGGTTGTATGTAACATGCTTTGCATTTATTGTGAAGTGGCTTGGATATCGAATGACCAACTGGCGCTGAAGAAAGGTTAAAGAGTGTGACCTATTGAACACTAACCTTCAACTGTTCTTGCACGAGATACATTTTCCCTCAAGGCAAATAACTAACCTTTGAACCTCAGACCTTCACATTTATCTTTTGCCTCCTGGCTCATACTGACAAAGCTTCAGAAGAACAGTCCTGCTCAGATCAGGTTTGCTTCACCCTTCTGATCAGGTCGAGGTACAGCTGGCTGTATTCTGCCCTTTGTGCCCGCACAGGAGAGAGAGATTCTGTTAGCTCCAAGGGACAACTTCTTAAAACCAGAAATAAGCCCTGTTTTTCAGCCTCCTCACAGCCATCATCCCAGATTACTTTAGATTCCCAACAGCAAAGAAGTTAGTTGATCTATTCTAACTCTGTGTATGTGACCTGTAGGGCTGCCCTACAAAGCAAACACCCTTCCAGATCAATGGCTCCTGCTTGGAAAATAAATGTCCTGGATTGGACATTTGGACAGCAGCAGGACACCATTATCCTGCAACAACATCCTTTGCATTGACATTTTCTTTTCATTTTAATCCATTGCAGATATCATCTGTCACAGGGAAACTCTGTACATACTTCTCCACCTTGGTGTCATCAGAGCCGTTCCTAAAACCTTTACATTCAAGGAGTTTGTTATTTAGATTCTATTTGCATTCAGTCAAGCATGTCCCTTTTTCCTATAAAAGACAATGACACTGCTGTAAATTGTAGCCACCAAAAGGCTCTTTCCATCCTCTTTTCCCTTCTTTAACACATTCCAGAACTTCCTTGCATTTTCCAAGGCTTGTTGGTCTTCTGTTGGGAGAAATAATAAATAAGATCTATGGTACTGTACTATTGACTCAAAAAATACTGAATACAATTCCTAGCACTAACACAGACTTACTGCATTTAGTTTCTTTTGGACAGATGACACGTTCCTGTGTGATTTAATCGAGGTGATCCTGCTCAGGAAAGAGCATTGGATTAGATGATCTTTCGAGGTCACTTCCACCTCCTGACATTGTGTGTTTCTGTGTGATTCAATAAACTGGATCTTCATCTGAGCTCTGCCAACCAATGACACTGATGGCTGGTTTAATGGATTTGATTTAATGGATTAAAGGACTATATGAAAACACTGAAATATTCAAAACCATCACCAGCCCAAAGGAATCCTCATCCCTTATGTATTTGAAATCTCAGGAGGTGGGAAGAGGTCTTCTTTGGTCCACCTGGAGAGTCAGCGGTGGCAGCGCTTACTGAAAAGTGCTTTTCTGTCTTGCTCTTCTCTCTCTTCTCTCTTGCAGAAATATTGCAGTGAACTGTGTCCAGGGCTGGAGATTAAATCAGTCCAAATCATCTCACAGTTTGTTGCAATTCAGACTCAGACTGAGGTGTCAAAGTAACAAACAGGATGAGGAAGCTCTACCCTGGGAAGCTCTGCCCATGAACCACCAAAGCAACTGTATTCCACGAGCTCACACTCTTCATGATTGCCATGGGAGTGCCCAGCCCCAGGGATTTGGCTGTGAAATTAATTTCTCCAGCACTGTTAGATTGATACCATCTGACCCCTTCCTTTCAGACCTGGGTATATTTTTCCTTTCAGAGCTGGGGTACATACATGCATCTCCCAAATGGTTCTTTCTGCAAGCAGGGAGAAGACCAGAAGACTCTATTAAGTCAACCATGCCCTCCTTGTGTGATTTAATCTGCCAAAGACCCAAAGAATTATTTTAAGAGTGACCAACATCTGAGAAGATATTTTCTGGTGTGTCCCTCATGGTTCTCCTGATTCATATCAGCCTTGACCTTCAACCTCCTTCATATTTTAAGCTTGGGTCTCCCTTGATGTGAACCCTTTTTTTTTGTTGTGGGCAAGTGTCCACTAAGGACCAATCACCCCATTTTCCTATATAAGTAACCTCATCAAGATATGGGCCTTCAAAACAAACTTAGCCAGAGCACCAGATTGCTGTTACCTTGCTCCCTTCTTGACTTACACTAAAAAAAAAAACCTCAAAACCCAAAAACCCCAAACCATAAAAAAGCAACACCTCACAGGAGCAGCACCAAGTAGAGCCCATCCATAAAATCCTGTAAAAAATTCACTGTTGGTCTCAGAAAGGTCGGGATCTTTTAGATAAGTATCATCACCCATAAGGTTTGGACAAGTCCCAGTGTTTTAAGAGTGCTACAATGCCTTATCACAATGGAGCAGATAAGAGAGAAAAAAAAAAAAAAAACAACAAAAAAGGGGACTGCAGCTTTAACTTTATATTTCTGGCTTTTGTTGGCTGAAGCCAGATCCTTGGTGTTATTTTAATGCAGCAGCAAAGAGCTGCATTTAATACATGATAGGCTCAAGATGCTGCTTTTTTTTTCCCCTCTTTTTTTTTTTCTTTTTTTTTATGTGTGCTGAATATCCAGCATGTAATTGAAAAAGGAAAAGGAGCTGCTTGTTTGCTGCCTGATCCAGGAATGATTAAAGGTAGAAGTTTTTCAGACATTACTGACAGAAAGGGTATAGTTAAAGCTGCTTTAAAAAAAAGAGAGCCTTCATAAAGAGCCAGTACTCAAACCGCTATTAAAAGCATCATGCTTGTTAAAACCTGTAAAAAGGCAGGAAATCAGCGAGTGAAATGCAGCTTCTTCACCAATTACTGAAAGGAGTGTACACCTTAAAGCACTCTTTGAATTGTGTCATACCAGCCTCCCCGCTCACACC
>VXBZ01011682.1:124543-176922 GCA_013399135.1 Heliornis fulica | reverse complement strand
GGGTGAAAGGACAGCCATGTTATTCGCAAAATGGATTGCTCCTCTCACTGCTTTTCACTCCTCTGGGTTCTCAAGAGTCCACTGATTACAACAAAGTGTGGCCATCTATTCCGTCTTATTGACAAAGGTCCTTAATTACTGCTGCACCAGTAATACCTGCTATTAAATTCTGCTAAACAGAGGCTGCAAATTAGCTGCGGATCCCGGTAACCTTCTGTGTGTAATTACTGGCAGTGGGATTGACGCTAAGGCTACAGCACTGACCCGAGTCAGAGCAATGGGAAACCTTTGTTTATCACCTGTGGTGGGGGCCAAAATGTGAAATTAAAAGCTCTCCATCAGTGGAAGGCCTTCAGGAGCCCAGGAAAGCAACAGGAAGGCAAAAAGCAAACTGCTCTATATTTATAACCGACTTCTTCAATTGCTATTTAAGCTCACAGCTCATTAACCTGGCTGGCTGTTCTAGCATGCCAGCCATGCAAAGTTTAAAATGGCAAAAATTTAGGTTGTCTTTTTGAGGTGTTCTGTATTTCATCAGGGCCTTTAACCTGCATTTAAGAGCCAGTTTGATGCAATTGCTAACTATAAACAGGCTGCGATATTGAAAAACCAAACCAAATAAAGCACAAATGTTTTGCATTTCCAGGGTGGGAGGCAGGTGGCTGTGAAGCCCTGGTCCATCTCCACTGGGCTGCAGCGGGAGCTTGTCCCTGGGGCACCAGACCCAGCACCAGCCATGGCTCCATCCTGCTCAGCTCTGCACGCCCAGGTCCCACCCCAGCCAGAAAGGGCTGTGGCAGGACAAACACCTGCATGTTCAACATCAGTGGGGTCCCAGGTGCCTGATGGCTCCCATCACACGTGTAGACCCAACCATTAGTGGTAGCAGAACCAGGAAACACCAACAGAGAACCAGTGCTGCCATTTGTCACGTTATATCGACCCTGTTACAGGGGCTCAGTTTCTCAAACCAAGCTTCCTGGAAAGTGGACAATTGCAAGAATCTCCCACAGCCTCCCTCTTCCCTCTCCCCAGCCTTTATGCCTGGCTGGAAAACTGCCCTTCATTCCAGCCTCCAAACATTACCCAGACAGTGCAGATGTCTTGATGGCCACAACTGGTCTTTTTCTGTTGCTCTCTGTCACATCAGAGCCTTGCTTTAATCCCCTAAACCTGCAACGGCAGCTTCATCATCATCACTCTGCTTCTACCAGTTCTTCTGTCACACTCCCTCTGTGCCTCACGTCACTGTTTATTGTGAAGACCCCATTGAAGGAGTCCTTGGGGCTTTACCTTCATTCTCTGGAGCATGGAGCTTGCAGGAACCCTCTTTCCACAGGCTTGTACTCACAGATGTGAAGAGCAAGTCTCTTCCCATGTTTTCTAACTTCTGAAAGACCACTTAAAATTTGCTGCCTTCATCCATAATGAGTAAATGTTTCTGAAGTAATATCCAGTCCAGATTCACAGGTTTTCAGTTGATCTGTAAGAATTAAGGACCACAGAATCATAGAATTGTCTTGGTTGGAAGGGACCCTTTAGATTATCAAGTCCAACCATCACCCTAACCACCCATCCACCACTAATTCATATCCCTCAGCACCACATCGGACGATCTATTAAAGCCTCCCCCAGGGATGAAGACCCCACCCCCCTCCCTGGGCAGCCCACCCAATGACCTACAACCCTGTCTGGGAAGAATTTTTTCCTGATATCCAACATATATGGGGGGATCTATGTGGCAGGAGGATTATTTCCCATCCTTGAGCTTTTTACTTTGCTCTGGATCAAGTGGCCAAACACCAGCATCTTCATTCCACATTAGCTGTTTTCTTCCCAAAACATGTAATTCTGAAGGGAATGAGATTGTAAGGCATTTCACAGTCAATCAAACTGGAGATACTTTGATATGCAAAAGAATAATGTTTCAAGCAGTTCTAGTTAGCATTTGAGCTGCACTGAATAAATGGACTACTACAGCGACGTTATGGTTGTAACACATCTCATATTGCAGCATAGCATGTTAAATTCAACTATTATTTATTATATATAAAATACTGTGGAAATAGTAACACACTTGTCCTTAACAGCAGAATAAAATCCAAGGCCATGCAAATGAATGACTTCTGCTCTTACATCTCCAAACTTTCATTAGTGCTGGCTTTCCTGACACGGTCCCCAGCACATCTGCATCTCCTCAGCTCCCTGTCCCACACTACCATCAGAAAAGAAGCTTCAATTCTTCAGATAACTAGGTTAAAAATACACACTCCACTTGAAGCTCATGAAATAATATTTTATCTCACATTGTGAAACTTTCAGAAGATTTTTTTTTATATAAATTCAGTGGGAATTTGCGTTGATGTCATAGAAGCACATATACATATGGCCATCTTAAATCCTCTTTCTCAGATGAAAACCATCCCTGACACACTCAGAACATCTTCTTTCATCAGAAATGGGCTCAACCTCTGCTCCCAGCCGACTTACAGACCCTGATGCTTGAGCAAGAGCCCAGGTTGACACATCCAGCTGGACCTCAGCACCCATGAGTGCATATCAGATGGGCATCCTTGAGATGATGCCGAGGGGAAACTGCTAAGTGCAGAGCTCACACAGTTGTGTTCTCACACCTGACCATAAATAGCAGTTCACTGATTTTTTTTTTTTTTTAAACAAGCAGCTAATGAATCCCATCTTTATGAGCAATTAGTTTTTCTGGGTCTTGATGACTCTCGTACAAATCCTGTGATCCACACCCTAGCAGTGCTTCCACTTCTCCCAGCAGGTAGGAGCTTCTGCTTAGAAATCTTCACTAATTCAGCCCTGTAGCCTAGGACCTGCGGCTGCTATTCACATCTCTCCTCTCTAACTCCTCACAATCAAACACAGGGCTCCAAAGTTCTTTAATGCTTTATATGGGCTCATTTCTGCAAGTTACCGAACAATCAGGGTAGAGTGCACAGCACTTTGCAGTTCTGAGGCACAGATGAGGTTCCCTAAGGATTACATTTGATTCTGTCCAGAGGTCTAGAACTAGACATATTCCACCCCTGAAGTCCCACTTAAGCATTATTTTGAAGGCATTAGTGATATTAAGGTCAGGTATTTCTCTGTCTTTAAGGATGTAGCGGCAGAGCATTGCAGCACCTTATTATAGACACAGAGGTACAACTCTTAGCCTTGCTCCAGATGGCAGCCGAGGCCAAATGACCCATCTGACAAGGGATGCCTGATCCTTCCCACCAGGCATCCGAGCGGCCATTTTGGCCGTGCCCTACCTTTATGTGCTATTGGCAACACAGCCACCTTCCCCAAACTGAGGGGGACATCCAGGCTCCAGCCACTAGTTATGGAATTCCAGCTTCCCAGAAAATAAGAGGGTAAAACAACATATCCCAAGTCATAAAGAAAAGAAATGTGGTACTTGCTCCCAGTCAGTCCCGGGGTAGGTAGGGACCATTAAAAAGCCAAGCGATTCATCGTTGTGGTGAAGTCTGCATTTTTACAGTGAGGAGGTCCATTCATTATGTTAACATCTTTAAAGACATTAAATATATGTATTATTTTGTTTAGAAAAACAAACCTAAAGCACTGCTGGCAGTGCTTGAACTGTTTGTGCCATAATCACTTGAAGTCTTAAAGCCCGAGCTCCTGGAGCCTTTGTATTTGTATAGGCCCGGCTGACCTCTCTCTATTTCCTTTAGAAAATAAACTAGTTCCCCTGGATTCAGAAAGGAGTTTGAAAATGAGGTCTGGAGGCTTTAAACCCAAAAGACAAATAAAAAGAAATCATAGTTCATTAGCTTTCAGAGTAAAGTTTTTTTTCCTGCTGATGCATTTTTGGTGATCACCTAATATTTCATAACACGTGAGTTTAACAATATCAGAAACCACATTGTAGAAGCCTACTACATCTTTGCACAGCCTTATATGATAATGATACTGTGCAACCTGAGAATTATTACAGGAGGATGTTTTTTCAATTAACAGTGCTAAGCACTACTAAGTGATGCTATAAATATAAATCACCTGTTCTAACTCCCCTTACAACGTTCACTTGGCATTAGATTCTACCTCTGGAGAAACTCTCCATGACCCCATACTAAGTCACTAAATAAATAAGGCAAGCACCAAAGAAACTGCCAGAAATGGAGGGAAGAGACCTTCCTTTCATGACTTGAGTGTTTTTACTCTTAACAAACTTTTAAGAAACAAATTGCACGTTAGAACCTGTGCTATAAAAGAAATATATGAAATAAAAAGTACATTCCTCTTCCTTTCTGACCATGTCATTAAAAGTCTCAAAAAGAGTCTGAAGAACACATTCTCTGGAAGTTTCTATAGAAACAAATACTCTTGCAGTTTACTGAGGTGGTTATGACCTTGTTGGCTTTTTAGTCTAAAAACTAAGCTCCTGCCATAGCCCTTCTACATCTACAGTCACCAGATGCCTCCAGGCAGCAGCTCTTCCCATCCAGACCCCTGTGCTGCACCCAAAGCTTCCTCTGCCCCCTCCAAGCACATAGACAGTCTGAGGAACTAGGTTAGAGGCAAACTTTTAACTTCTCAAGGGTTTACAACAAGTTAAGAATCACAAATCTTTTATAACCTCACCCTAGACAACATTTCTGGAAGTGATCTTGGTTTTTTTCCATCTCAGCTGGCCTTTCTTACACTTTAATTGGGGGTGTATTTGTAAAATTCATTTGAGAGCTCAACTGGGAGAGGCCCTTCTGGTGCCTTTATTGGCTCATGACCCAAACACCTTTCATAGGAGCAAGTCTGACCTACCAGCAGAGCCTGGACCACGGTTTGATGAATGCTTGTGGTTTTATTAAGACAAGATTAAAGAAAAAGCCACCATTACACAACGGTTTTGGATCACGCTGACTGTTGACAAGCAGGGTGTGCTGCCTTAGTACCTATTGGGACAGGGTTGGGTTTGGGTTTTTTTCCTCCTGACTTACAAAGCACTGAAGTCCCAGAAGACCCTGTGAAAATATGTGGCACTTCACAGCTCAGATGGCCAACATGAGCATTTCCTAGATTGCTTGCCTATCAAAATCGTATTTGGAGTTGTGCTCTGTAAGTCTAGGCAAAATTTACATTACAAAAGATACAGTATGACATCAAAAAAGAGTTACTACAACTGTTCTAAAGTGCTGAAATGTAGGAAAGGGGCCTCCAAGGATTATTTTTATCACCCTTAGGACTCTCGTTTTGAAGTGCCTCTGCACGATAGCAGAAAACCCACAATTAAATATTTAAATCATCATAATGTTTTTTTTTAAGGAAAAAAAGAACTTCAAGAGACCTCTTTGGAAACAGAATGCTTCCTTGTAACGTTGTACATGCCAGGGAAATAATTTTAAAATAAAAAGGTAATCTAAATTTTATATTGCCCTGGATGTAATAAGCTCCTGGTGAGAACAGTAATATTGCAGTAAAATATGAAAGTGCAATGCACTTTTTGATTACATCAGAGCTTTCCATTTGCCACTTTAATCCTTAGAATTCAGCTGTTCCCTGCTCAGTCCTTTTACATCATCTTTAGCTAATCTGTCAAACATTTCAGACAGCCAAACCAATTTTCAGATTGTTCAGGACTTTGCCACAAGCACCATACTCTGTTAATAAGATTTTCATTTGGAGTGATGCCATGTCGTCCCTGTTCTCTATCGTATATAAATACCCAGATTTAATGGCTTCAGGTTTTGTTTAATGTTAACATCAACAATAAAAAAAAGGGAGGTTCTCAAACGCCGAGCCCCATAGTGAAATGCACTAGTGACAGCTATTTGCAAGGTTAATGTTGTGGAAAACAACATCCATCTTTGAAACAGTTTCATTAGCCCCATACAGCTGACCTCTCCACATAATGTTGTCAAATGTGACGTGCATCAGATTATTGGGAATATGGAGATCAATAAATATGCAACACCAGCGCTCAGAACGCTCCTGGCATCATAGCCGTACAAACGCCATCTAACATCCCAAAGAGGAGCTGTCATCTGTCAAATCTACTAGCAAATAGACAGGCTTAAGGGGAAAGCTATTGGTAATAGTAAAATACATAAGTAAAGATGAATTAGGGAGTACAAAGTCAAGGTTCTGATACATTACAGTGCCCAACAAAAAAACTCTGGATAAACACTTCAGAGCAAGGCTTGCCTTATTTGTGGCGTTAAATGCAAACATTCTCTGTGAGGCAACATCTACTACACTTGCATTTTCACCCTCCTGCTCCTTTCCTCCATGTCCCTCCTCACTCAGCTGGGTCCATCCTGACATACTGGGGGTCTAACCAGCCCCACGTCCCAGAGCACACGGGGAGTGCTGGTCCCTGGTCCTGGCACAGCAACCCAGACCAGCAAAGTCAGGATAAGGTCCCAAGGAGAGGAAAGGTGTGGGTGGATGTATTTGCTTCCACAGAGGTCATAATAATAGAAAAGTAAATACTGAAACATTAATATTTCTTCTTAATTTTTGAGATAAATTCTGTCAACATAGCTTTCTTCTGATTTATTCTGTCCCTAAACCAGGGTACAGCTCTGCAGCAGAAAACTAAATCAACAGACATCATATCACCAGCGTGCTTTGGCTGCAGGTCCAAAGAGCTTAAGGCATGGAGCAGCAGCAAAAAACAGAACTAAGAAAAGGGTTTGGGAGCTGATTTTGAAAGGGTTTGGGAGCTGATTTTGAAAGGGAGGAAGAGCCAGAAGTACCTTGGACCACTGAGCTCCTGGTACTTTCAAAAGAAAGAGAAATGAAGCTACAAATATCCCTCCTGCCTGGCCATTGACTGCAAACATTTAGTGACTGTGAAAACATTTGATTTTTTTTCTTCTTCTTCTTCCTTTCTGTCTGTATGACATTATTCTCATTACCATTTCCTAAATAATTGGGTGGTAATCCCCAGCCCCTGGCTTTGGAGGCATCGGCGTGGCTGCTTCAGTGATGGAATTCTGCAATAAATCAGCAATTGGAATCACTGGTTAAACAGGAGCTGAAAATTCCCTCAAAACTCACAGTACTTGAGGCAGAGAATGGCACACCTACAAACTGCTCCTTCTGCTAAGATGGATATGTATATTAAAGAGCTGCATCTAGAACATGCCATCCAATTAAAGAGCAAACAAATTGAAGGGGGGGGATGTGGGAAGTTCCTTATGTGTTTTTGAAAACACCGCTCATGTTGTGGAAAAAGAGAACAAACAGAAAGCAGAAAGGTATTTTTGAAGTATACAGTTATAAGGTGCTTGGCTGATAATTTGCAACCTTGGTACACAACATACCTTTTAGCAAGGCTATTTATTTCTCGGGGAGAATGCTACAGTACTTACGATAAAGGCCTCTGTTGGACCTCTTCATCAATAGCAAACCTTTAAGCACAGCACATTTCATAAATAGGAGTTCCACTAACACAGACTTCAAAAGGATAGAACCTGATAATTCAAAAATAGAGCTATATTAAGTGTTCCAACAGTCCATCCATAAAAGCAGCCTCCAAACGCCTCCTCTGTGCAGCATGACAGTCTATTAGAATAATAGCAGGGGAAAGCATAATTACAAGTAATCATTGGTTGGAAAGGAGCTGGTTGTTTTTGTAGAGTAAAATGCCTTACTGAATCCAGCAGAAAATGCAACGCTGGTTCTAGCAGTGAGGGCAGGTAGCCACAGAAAATAATCAGAGCACAAATCTTGAGTGGTCAGGGTTTAGTTTTTAAACCCTGATGTGTGTCTTAATATTTTCCCAGCTAATCGCACTTAATTTGCTGCCACGTTTTAAGCCCGGTTACCGTATCATTGCCATGATATTCCTCCTGCTACGATACCAGCTTGGATTTGTAAGACCCAAACTTAATGACTTTCTTCTCTCCAACAGGTTATACCTCCAAACATGTTAACACAAAGCACCTCCACGACCTGTGACGTTTAATGCATGAAAGACTGTCCCTGCAGACTATAAAGGTGGTTCAGTTACAATTGAAAGAAAGTTCAGAAGGGGGTTCACAGGTCATCCCCCCTCCCCATCAGTGTAGGTTGTCTCCAAGGTCAAAAATTGGTCCCACTGGCAAAAGCAACTTGTGTTTGCAAGTGGCCAAGCTCCAAGAAACCCACCTCTGAGGGCTCCACCTCTCTTTTTTAAATGCTCTACCTTCATCCTTACCTCTTCTGCACTCCCCAGCCTCAGACATGCATCAGCCATCACGGGTAAGACATTTGGAGACTTGCTGTTGATCTCAGTAAAAGTTGGATTGTGGTGTTGATTCCTATAAATAAATTCCTGGGATTATTTACAGTTATTCTTGTTAGAGTTGCATTTCTCAAGAACCTCCTGGTACCACACCCAACCTTCTTGCTCCATGGCTCTGGGAGATCACCGTGGAGATTGTGAGGCCAAGGAGCTGAAAATTTCTGGCATTACATTCCTCAGCTTCCTCCTCATTTTACAGAGTAACAGTTTCCCTCACAGGAAATGAGGCCAAGAATAAACTTGGGCCAATTAAGCAATTATACCACCAAGTGCCAATCACTTCATTTATTTTGCTATTCCAGGTAAAGGACCAGCAACCCCTTTTGCATTCATATTCAAGTAGCTCACACCTTTGCAGGCCAGCCTATATTCCCTTGCTCTTGTGATAATGCTTTTAAGGTAAAAAACACCTCGTTGTGAGGATGATCCCATTATAAAGTGATACACTTAGTCACAGCCAGCACTCACTGAAAAGTTTCAATGTTCATCACATTAGCTAGCCTTAAAAATGGAATACAGACCAATTTTAATCAATATGTAGTAATAAATAAATATTAAAGAACTATACTGCTAATGTACAGGTAGCCTAATTAAAGCAACAGCATTTGCTGCACTTACATACCTTAATTTTCCCTACAAAATCCTTATTGAACCACTACTTTTTTTAAAAAAAAAAATTGCATTCGCAATTAGAAACACTGAAGTTACATTATCGATTTTCTGCTAAAAACCTTTTTAGTAAACAAGCACAAACTACATTCATTAAATGTAAGTGCTTGGAGCTATGGTGTGAAATTCAATTCAGCCATTATCATGAATTACACTGATTATTGCTGTAATTATTTTCTCTTGGATACAACTGCATTTCTGTTCCTTGCTAGTTGTGTTGGACATATAACCATGTTCATTTTATAGCTAATAATACTCAACTGTAGTTTCAGCAATTACTATCACTTATACAAATCATTAAGTTAAGCTATGGGTACCTAGTGAATTTTTTTTTTAAAAGTAAGTAAAGCATCCTTTTTTTTTTTTTTATCTCTGAAATAACTAATGGCATTGGCAACGGAGGAAAATTGCTGATGTTAAATGATTTACATTAGAAAAAGTGATCACCTGTGATCCACTTTCACTGATATTTTGGTTACAGTGAACTCATAACTATCCATTTAAAACCTGCCAGGTAAACTGTGCTTTTGCCTTTACCACACTGGTTGATAAAATAATCCCTTTTTTAAAGTTTACCTGAATTTTTCTCAAGGGCTGTTTACACACCAGTAGGCCATAGCCAAAAGTAAATATCCCAAACCATCCCATCCATTAAAACAATTTATGTCACAGATTGTTTCAAGCATGGCAAACAAAAATGGTTTTACAGTGAGAGACCCTTTTCCAAAGAGAATCACAACATCCCAGACTGGTCTGGGTTGGAAGGGACCCCCAAGATCATCGAGTTCCAACTCCCCTGCCACAGGCACGGCCACCAACCTCCAGGCCTGCAGCTAGACAAGGTTGCCCAGGGCCCCATCCAACCTGGCCTTGAACACCCCCAGGGTTGGGTCATCCCCCACCTCTCTGGGCAGCTCATTCCAGCACCTCACCACTCTCTCTGTGAAGAACTTCCCCCTGATATCCAAACCAAGCAACTGCCCTAATCCCAGCAGTGGTTATTGCTCTGCAGCCCAAAATAACACCCAAATCACCCGGCATTTTTTAGGACAAATCCATAAGTGTAGATTTCAAGAGTGGCTTCAGTGAGTCTGGCATCAGATGCTATAATAAAAGTGATGCTCTGAAGAGCAGTTATTTCTAGAAGAGGGTGTAAAAGTACCCAGTGAACAACATGCTGCAAGTCAGCAAGGAAAGAGATGTTTGGCTCATGGTACCACAGCAAGATTTCATTTGACAGAGTCCTCTGGAGTATCAGGTGCTGCTGCAGAGAGAACCGAGTTCTGCACACATGTGTGCACATAATGAGGGCAGGGACATCTCTCACCAGACCAGGTTGCTCAAGGTCCCATCCAACCTGTCCTTGAACACCTCCAGGGAGGGGGCATCCACTACTTCCCTGGGCAGCCTGTGCCAGGGCCTCACCACCCTCAGAGGGAAGAATTTCTTCCAAAGATCCAATCTGAATCTCTCCACTTTGAATTTAAATCCATTCCCACTTGTCCTATCACTCCAGGCCCTTCTAAAATGTCCGTCCCCAGCTTTCTTGTCAGCCCCTTCAGATACTGGAAGGCTGTTTTATGATCTACCCAGAGCCTTCTCCAGGCTGAAGAACTCAACTCTCACCCTGTCTTCACAGATGCTCCAGCCCTCTAATCATCTTCGTCACCTCCTCTTGACCTGTTCCAACAGTTCCATGTCCTTCCTATGTTGGGCACTCCAGAACTGGACACAAGACTCCAGGTGGGTTCTCACAAGAGCAGAGGGGGAGAATCACCTCCCTTGACCTGCTGGCCACACTCCTTTGGGTGCAGCCCAGGATACATTTGGCTTTCTGGGCTGTGTGTGCACAATTTTGGTTCATGTTGAGCTTCTCATACACCAACACCCTCAATTCCTTCCCTGCTGAGCTGGTCTCTACCACATCATCTCCCAGCCTGTATCAGTGACAAGGATTGCTCTAGCTGCTAGAAAAGCCCTCCATAACAGATTAAAAGTGATCTCACCTTTTTATTTTTTCAAAGCAATAGAAGTTTTACTCATTAGAATTTACGTTGCTTTTGGTGTTTTCGGTGAAATTTAAATCTACAGAGTTCTCTGCACATGCAGTGTTGGAAAAAAATATTTGCTATATCCACAAAAATGCAAAGAACCATAAGAACAATATATGCAAATGTCCTGAGAAATAAAAACACCACCCCTTCTCCCAAATCCAAGAAAGAGATTGGAAAACTGGGACGAAATTCAATAGAAAATTTTAAAACTGCTGTGCTCTTATTGTGTCAAATTAGAAAGCAATGAATAAATAGCAAGGAAATCCTACCTGAAAATGCAAGCATTAAATACACAAGATGACAATGGATATTCCCAGACATCACCTTCATATAGGAATTTTTCCTCTGACCACTTTGAAACCGTGTAACATAACCTTCAAAGCAGGGAAGATGTGTTGTAGAAGTTCTGCTTAGCTAACCATGAATGCTAATTGCAGGAAGAACAATCTACCTGAGGCCAGAGGGCATGAGCTCAACCGACAGCCACCAAAGTTTCATCATGCTGCTGCATGGTGCAGCAGCATGATGAAACAATGGAGCAGGGTGCTGCTCGGGAGCGTAAACCAGCACCCTGAAAGGGCACACACCCCCAAATCTTAAAAAAAAACTACAGAGGAGAATAAGAAATCTCCTCACCAAAGTAGCCTTGGGAAAAATGGATGAGCAATGAGGACTTTCAGGTGCGTGTCTGTGTACTTTTGCTCTGTTCTCTGCATTCCCACATCGCAGACATCGGTTTCACAGGTTCACAGAATGTCAGGAGTTGGAAGGGACCTCGAAAGATCATCTAGTCCAACCCCCCTGACTGAGCNGCACAGCTGGTCCCAGTGCAGCCAAGCATCCTGATTCCCTTGCTGAAGGCAGGGTTGAGCCACTCCAGCTATTCCTCTCTGTTCATCAAAAGCTCAGCGGTCTCTCACCACATCTCAAAGATCTCTTCCTTGTTGGGAAGGTTGTACACAGTGGGGATCCCACCTCAGGGGCAACGCTGGTGATGAAACACACTTTGGCCACTGCAGCAGAGTCCAAACCTGTAAGTGTGCCTGAAAGAAACAGAGTCAGTGTTACCACCAAAGAAACATCAACTACTGAGGCCTAACGACCACCAGAGCTGTGACCCCAGCCCAGTCATGTTCCATTGGCTGGCATTTCATAGACATTTTCATTTCATTTTTCACTGAAAACACTTCATCTGAATCCCAGCTATGGGAGACACTGTGATACCACTTCAGAGGTGGAATGAGAAGGTCAATTCAAAAGTTGTAAGGATTGCAAAAAATTTGCAATAAATATGAAAGCCAGAGGTGGAATAAACCTAGAAAGATCAGCAGCCAGCAAACTCAAATGGTCCTCTCAGCTTTCAGCACAGCAAACAGGATGAGCCATGCAATGACCTCCAGAGATGGCCACCAGGTCTTGTTTGCTCGGTTCAGCACAGGTTTGCCTTCAAGACCAACACATGCTGAAGCTGGGCTGGCTTATGTCATCCCAGGTGAGACACCCATGTTGACTACCTGCTCTTTGAGTGCCTTTTTGAGAGGCTTTCTGTGCCAAGGCCAGAAACTGAAGTTCTTTGCTTGGTAACCCAAGTGAGCCACTTGTCCCTTGCAAGATGGTCTGATTGGCAGTTGCATTATGCACCTTGAAGTCCATAGATGTCACCATATTGAGTCCTGCCCGCCGGTCAAGAGCTCTGCACTCTTCACTCAGGCAGGACAGGACAGATGAAAAGTCTGTACCCTACAACAACGTGGGCAGTCCAGACTTTGAGGCTGAGGTGAGGGGAGAGACATGAATAGCTTTCAAACTTGAGGACACCACCTCCAGATCACATAATCTCTGAACTGGTGGGTGAAAGAGTTTCGAGGGCTGGGGTCTGGCTGTGCCCTTGTGTATATTATACATGCTGCTGCTGATGATGGGAATACCAAGATAGGTGCACCTTAAGTAGACACCATTCATCCTTCTCTCTTACAGATGGCTCAGATCCAGTAAGTTCAGCCTTGAGACAAGGAATGTGCTCAATGACTTTTTTTCTTGAGCTCCATTAATTTGACAGTGTCAAATGGGAGAGAGTTTTAAAAGGCTTGATGTTCAAAGAGAGAGTTGCTATCATTTCAAAGTCAGATTCCTCTTCCCAAGCCCAACATTCAAAAATCACATTTGAAACACATGAAATACTTCTACAGTTTTCCAATGAGCTTAATAACAACTCTACTAATAGCAGCTCTGTGATGCCTGCCAACTGGTCGGACTGGAGTTTGATGATCTTGGAGATTTGATGATCCTGGAGACTTGATCCTTATGGGTTCCTTCTAACTAAGGAAGTTCTATGATTTTATGATTCTATAGCACAGAACTGCAATACTGTAAGGACAAAAAAAAGGAATCTTCTGTTTCTTGATCAAGGGATGCGGAGAGAGAAGTACAAATGATCACAGGAACTGTGCCTGGAAAAGCAGCTTGTGATTTTTCAAAAGCAATTGAGGTTCTCTGGACCTTGTTTTCTAAGACAGATTGGGATGGGATTCGCTGTGCCCTGACTAAACCCTGCTCCCACCAAAAGCAAGAACAAACCAACGCTGAGCGCTTTCGGAAAGCGAAGTTCTATTTTTTCCTTCCATCTGGGATGTGTGTGATGGGACTCAGGAGAAGCCCGAGCCAGACTTTTGGGCAATAACTGGGAAGTGAAGCAAACAAAGCCATAAACAAACAAAATAACCTGCTTGTCTAAAACAATTCGAAAAGAGGGTTTGTTTCCTTTCCCTGCAGAGCTGGTGCTTGGGCAGAGAAACGCAGAGGATGGGAGAAGCTGGGGAGGAGAGTGTGTATCCACTCTGGAATATCGCAGAAGTCAGAAGTTTCCAATGAGTAGAAACCCTCTGTGATCACCTAGGGCAGACTAATGGGCCAAGCCTGGCAGAAATACTTTGTGTTAGAGAGATAAACAGCAAACTAAGCAGCAGAGGCAGTGATGATGCTGCCCACCTTCCACAGAGCAGCAAACCTAATTAGTGAAAATGTCCTGGGATAAATCGATTCCCCTGACAAAATGTCCAGCTGCCCACGGAAATGATATGTGGGATAATGTCATTAACCTAACCCACTCAAACACACCTTCATAGAACTTTGCTTTTTTTTTTGTTGTTAAGAAAATCTGAAGCCAAGGGGGCTTTTCCCCCCCCCCCCGTTCCTTGTAGTACTCGGATCTGTACAATTGAAGTACTTAAAATGACATTTATATGACTGCTAGCAATGGTTGGTCAGTTAGTGTGACAGGCTACAGATAAAAGCTCCAATTAGGCTTTAACTGTTTACTTAATAGAAAGACCTGTTAGGAACAAGAAGGATTGCCTGTTAGCAGAAGAACAGAACTTTTTCACGTGGCAGATTATCAGTATTCTTTAGATTCACACATAAACAAGGCTGAAATGCAATTACATTTTCCACAAGGACCCAAATGCTTTTAACCTTTTCAAGGTAAAAAGAGAAAAGAAGAAGAAAAAAATAAATGCTGAAACTGCTGTTGAATTAGGTCCAGATAGCTGCTTTTTTTTTTTTTTTAAGGTTTTGTTTCATTTTTATAATGGTTTAGTCTGTTTCACAGCCTGTGGCCTCTTCAAACCTGTTACTTTTAAAGATATAGCAGATGCTTCCTAAATGGAAAGGAAATTGTAATGATGCAAATCCCTATTCACATGATTTTTCAAATAGGTCTGAGCACTACAAGCTGTATAGGGCAGGTGGAGTAGTGTTACTGACAACTAAAAAAAGGTAAACTTGAATACAAATAGACAAATCAAGCACACGTGTTCGTTTGAAAGTTTGCAGTCAGCTTCCCCAATCTGCGCCCGAGAAAATAAGCTATTATCAGCACTGAGTGTCCTTCTCAGCACCAGAAAGCTAGAAATTAACTTAATTGCTGAACTGCACCTAAAATCAGCTGCTTTAGACATTACAATTTGGCTTTTAGTCGCAGCAAAATTCCAAATATGTTAAAATCCTAATTTGCAAACGCGCTAAATTAACACTTGGAGACCACAATATTTAACCTGTTGGCTAAGCTGATGTCAAGTGAAAACAAGTCAAACAACATGGAAATCATATAACTGGACAAAAGGCCATAGCAATTTACCTAAAAATCTTTACTATAAGGGTGTTATGAGGAATTCTGAAGTTTGGTTTCATTACAAGCCTTATTATGTCTCTCCTCATCCTAAAAATTCACATAGATTAATCTGGATAAAAAGGGTTGTGGGTTGGTTTTTTTTTTCACTGAGGAGTTTGTTGACATTTTCCTTGCTTTAGAAACATAATTTCTCAAACCTGTGTAGTTCTACAGGAGCAGCAGATTTGCATCTGAAAGAAAATCAGCTTTTTTTTTTATTTTGTAATGCACACTGACATTGTTTGCAGCCCTACAGAGAGATGGAAACTATCCCTGAGAGATGCGTGCTATTCCGAGTGCTTATTTGTAGGACCGATCAGAAAACCAACTACTCACCCACCCCCAATTTCTGCCATCCCAAATATAATCTGAATTTACACCAATAGGCAAGATGCTGCCTTTTGGGTTTTTTTTTGAGGCAGGGGAAAAGGCACACAGGGACAAACACAACACAACACAGCCATAGTTGGCAAGCAGCGACACTGCCATGAGTGAAAGACCTTCTTCTCACATCAAAAAGCAAGAAAAAAACCAGAATCTTGTAGCACCAGCCAAAAATGTTACTTCACAGAGGCTATTACAGCTATTTCTATGTAATATTAACATCTTGAAGGAAGCAAGACAGAACCTCAGCTTAAGGCTTTTGACAAACGATTCTCAAACCCGCTCAGAAGCGGTTGTTATGGAAGGCAGTGAGAGGTGAGGAGTAAAATATTGCCATGGATTAGAAAGTAATTTGCACTGATCAAGTTCAGAGAACTCTCAGAGAAATCCAGTAAGTAGATGAATTGACGACACGACAGCGGTGACAGCCAATATTGACAAATGCAAGGCAAGAGCCGTTTGGATTCATACATAAAATCATCTGTAAACAAACACCTGATACTGAATTACCTGTGTTTGAAAAGAAAATAAATAATCTATGCAACACCCAGGCAGCAGCGGTGTTAAAAGCCTCTTGGACAGGAGAAATCTTTACTTTCTGTGTAATTTTATCTCTGCATTTGCAAGTATGGCGTGCCCAGTACCAGAACACTACACAGAGGTTGTAAAGGAACGGTGTGGAAAACACTGAGAATAAAAACAATATACAAACCAATGTGTCACCAATGTTTAAAACCCTGTATAGCTTCTTACTCATGGGCTCTCATTGGAGATTTAGCAGATAACACACTAAAATATGCTTAATAATTTACCAACATCAAGATCACTGGCTCTGTGTTCTTCAAGATCCTCCTGTGAGCTGGCTCTAAGAAATAACCTCTATTTTGTAATTTTCCAAGGGGCACTGCTGGCTCTGCAGCTTTTCTTTGCTGACCCACGTGCCTCAGAAGGAAAAGAAATGATGGAGGCTTCATTTGTTCTTAACGTGACCATAGAATTGGGTTATTGGTGTGTGCAAGTGATGACCGTGATAAAATTGAGCAGAGCAAATTCAGGGAAGTACAGAAACACCCTGAGGAGCACCAACTGCTCAAAACCAAGGGTGTATTTCACTCAAAACTAATTATCAACAAATCCTTCAGCAGCAAAATCTTTAACTAGAAGAGAGCTTTTGTTAACCAAGACTTGGTTTTAGCATCTTGTCGTTTTTAAGGTGGAGATGCCAAGGTGGACAACTCAATCTGAGAAAATTGTCTACCTGTTCACTTAGACTAAATAATAATGGTAATTAAGTAAGTAAACAAGAGGTAAGGAAAATATAAATGTTACCTTACCAGTTCAAAACAGGTAGGAGCCCCGTTCTCCGGAGATGTACCAAATCACATCTCTGCAGAACCCACTGTATTTTCATTGGAAAGCTCATTTTTACTTTACACATTCTGGAAGCAGAAGAGCAGCAAGAAGGTGGTCTGATACAAATGTAGTTGTCACTGCCATCTAGCCTTACTCAAACAAATAGCTTCTAGCACATGTGGCATCACTTTGGGCACACGACTGTGAGAAGTCAGGCTGGTGGAAAGGAAATGAGAATTAAAAAAGAAAAAAAAATCTCTGTAAACTATAGGACTGTTGCTACAGAAAAGACAATATCCACAATTTGTTGCCTTTCTGGTTTTTGTTTGGTTTTTTTTTAATATCTAACTCAATGCTTTTCAGCTTTTATTTGCAGAGATCTATGAATATTTCATTATCAAAGTCAGCGATTCCATCAGGAAAACATTTTCCTGGTGAAAATATTTTAGTTTATTTGTAATTTTAATAATTTTTCATCCTGAGGGCAATCCTTAAACAGGAAACTTACTGTACACAGAACTTACACATTTAGAAAGCAACTAGCAGAGTTTCCAGTTTTGTAATTTAAACCGATCAAGCAGATCAGTTTAATGTGATCAGACATTAATAGACACCATCTATTCTACTACAGCTGCTTGGTTTGTTTGGGCTTCTGCTTTTTTCAACAAATTTAGGACTATTCCTTGCTATGTTATGACATTTCAACACCAACAAGACAAATTGCTTTGCATGTCAATCATGACAGAGGACATCCAGTTCTAATTAGTTTCTAATGCAACAGTGCCATTAATTAAAGGATGCTTTCTTATCCCATAAACCTCTTCCCAAAGATTTTTGTCAGAAAGGCAGTTGCAAAGCCTGGAGCCCTTGCTGAGCTGGGGACCAGCTCTGGTTCCCCTCCAGCCCGACATGATTCATGATCAGCAGGGCTGGAGAGGCACCAGCCTTCCTCCCACAGCCCTCACCCTGCCACGATGGGATGCAAAGGGCGAAAATACCCCCATCACGATACATGACACCAAACTAATGGTTACAAATGTGTTTTCAAGAAAGAGGAGGGGGAGGGAAGGGCTTTAGAATAGCCTCAATTCCACTGTATGGGAGAGCTTTTGTGTTTTTAAGGCAGCTTTTGTTTTCTTTTAAGCATCTCTAAAAACATCCCTGCCCAAGACTACATGTAGAGACACTGGCTAAAGCGGCGTCATTCGTTTCGCACGCCAAAATCAACAGCCACATTTTGCAAGCGATGGCCAAATAAAACAAAGCAGGGATTAAATCAATTGAACACCTTCTAGGGTTTCTACCAAGAGAAATGCATGGCTTTGCTTTCCTGGATGCTTCCTTCACAGTCTCTTTTTAATTTCACCCAGTGTCATCTTCGCTTGTGACTACTTAGTGCTGTGAGCGCAGCAGGGCAGAGGTGAGACAACAAAACCCACCCGCAGAAACAGGGGGCTGGATCCTTCTGGAGACCTAAACCGAGCCCTGGCCAAGGAAGCAGTGGTGCAAGGGTGGAGTGGGATGAGGGTGCTGGGACTGTGCATCCCCATAGTCCCCCCCAAGCCCCAGTTCTCTGCTGGACAGGTCAAAGGTGTCTGAGGTTGACACGAGGGCCAGGCTCCTCCTTCCGATCTCCAGATACTTCTGCTGTGAGTAGGAGTGGAAAGGAGGGGTGAATATAGGAACATATTGACTTTATAGCTGCAGACTGTGCTGTGATGGGACTTCAGCTGTTTTGTTAGACCCACATGTCAGTGACCAACATCTGCCAAACCTCCTTCACCCTACTGAACATCTACACAGTTGAAATAACTGCTTCCAAATGCCACAAACACAAGCACCGTCTGAGACAGGGTAATGTCAGACCACAGTAATTCACTTCTTTTCACCTGAAGCCCAAAGTAAAATTACCCAGAATTCAGACCCAAAACCACATGCAAGACTCATAGTTTTCCTTCAGTTCCCAGCTAGAATAACATCCTTTCCCAAATGAGGAAGTTTCCCTTCATTCACTCAGACTTGTGGTTTTGTGCTGACCCAGTAGCACACCGAGCACTTCGGTGAGGGCAGAACCCACCTGAGGATGCACCTCTGCATTCAGCAAGGTCTGGACCACACCATTTCTTGAGGTCTCCTCTAAACTAAACCATTCTATGCCTTGAATGAAGCCCAACACCAGGAATGGATGTTAACCTTTGAAGTGTATCAATGCAAAACAACCAAACCTGGAAGTTGGCACCTGCCTGGACATCTGGCAACTGAAGGTCCTGCTGCTACATACTTCCACCAAGCTCTTGACTCATGTTTACCTCCAGAGCAGATATGACAAGGCTTTCACTTCTGCTTAAAGCTGGTTAAGGTTTAGAGAGCTTCCTACGCAGGGGAGTAGGTGGTGGAGACTCTTTCTTAGTGACATGCTGTCTTTCACAAACTATCAATTCTTTCATTAAAAAACACATTGGGTTTCTGCATATTTAATAATATAATAATATAATAATAACAACATATCCTCTGTATGTTAATTTACCCTTCAAGAAACATTGCCAGTCTTTCATGCCTGCTTCTTCACCGATAAAGTCTGTGTTTTATATAAACAGAGGAATAAACACTAGGTCAAATACAGAGTTAGGAATTATGTAATGGTCCCCCTACAGGTACTTATATTGTCCCTGTAAAGTTGGCTGGAAGGATTTCACCCGGTGCTTTGTGGCTTCCTAAGACATTAAGAAGCAAAGCAGGAAGCCTTCAGCAGGAATGCAGAGAGCACCACCCCATAGTCAGCAGAGATGGAGCAATTACAGAAGCTGGTGGTGTGAGGTAGGAGCCAAGGAGCAATAATAGCTTACTAAAACTGTTGTAACAGCAGGGAATCACTCCAGCCTGAAGACACAGCTCATCTGCTTTCCTTGTTTATGTCCTCAGTACAGAGACATGAGGACATAAGCAGCGTTGACTTAGATCCCCCGAACGCTGCACGGAGCTCTCGAGGAAGAGGTTTTGGTGAATCACAGTTGGTCACACACCAAGTGACTAGCAGATCAGTTAACAAGAGAAGGTTTTCCTCCTTTCTTGAAGCTAGATCAAACCTCCCTCGAGGCAGAAGTCTCTGCCTGAAAAGGAATGCTACATGCAAGCCCGTGCTCCAGGTAGTGCATTCGCAATGAGATGTAAAGTGACATCCATCTTGATTTAATGCTGCTCAAGAGCCATCAGGATTCTGAGCAGCACTTGGACACAATCCAAAGGCGATGATTGTGCATCACAGGCCTTAGAAACATGTCCCAAGACCACAGCTCTCCCCTTTCTGCCAGTAAGTAAAATATATCCCAGAGGCTTCTTTTGTTATACGGCAATCAGGTTCTCCAAATCCATTTGCTGGCTGCAGCGCATCTCATTTCCCAATAACTTTTCTCTTCCCCCGTGCTCACTGTTCCTATTCAGTCCTAACAGCTGCATTTCAGTCAAAAATCAAACTTTCTGCAGATGAGTTAGGCTTCAGACACAAGGAGGAGGCATAAGAAATGCCAGAGACAAAAGACAACCGAGCCCCTTGCTCCTGCCTTCGCACGCACACAACAGATCAGATCTGCCTGAATCGCTTCCCCACACTTCTTTCCACAAGTAACATTTGGATTAAACTAACTCACATACATCACTGCATTATCCTCTTTGTTTCAAGCTCTTAGTCTGGTTTTGGGAAAGAAAAACAATGTGGGAGGAGGGTGCCCATCACTTTGAAGCAGATGGAGCTGGCCACGGGATGGAACAACTGGACTCTACATTTCTTACACTGTAAATATATTTAATAATCGAGTACGGGAAAGGAGGCACAGGTTTGTGTGCAGCTCCCTGTGTGGGTACACATGAACTTTCCTCTCATCTTAGTTTTAAACTGCTGGAGGAAATCTTCAAAATGGGCCAGAGTCTCAATGCAATCAGACAGACAGACTGTCTGCAGCAAAACGATTTAATTCGGTCCTGTTGCCCCTTGTGAAAAATGATGTCGACAGGAGATAAGGAGACAGAGAGTTTAAAATTGTTCTATCAGAACCAGTTGCCTGTTAGGAAGCTTATTCGAGGCAATTCAAAACTGCACAGGTTTTTTTTTTACGAGGCGATTGCCCGTCGAGCGGCCTGTTTGCAGCTGAAGTAGGGGCTGAGGAAGAGGCACCGCGGGCCTGTACGTACTCTGTGAGCCCATTTCCCCTCCCTTGTTTTGCTATTTCTCCTGTCCACTGCTGAAGCTCTTTCTTCCTGAGAGTCTGTTTATTAGCTGAAAATAACAAGAGCTTTTTCATTTTTATTTTCCAAGGCAGGCAATTCAAATAACCTCGGAAAATTGTTTCCCCCGTTCAGTTAGGCTATATAATAATGCAAGAACAAATCTTGTCATTTATTAATGAGCTGAGATGGGTTTACTAGGGGAAGATGAAGAGACTGATATGGCTCTAGCCCATCCTCTTCAGCACCAAAGAGGGAAGCAGGCATTTTGCACAGGGACTGCCATCAGCCAAAGGGCCTCCGGAGGGACCGCTGGGTGAAGAACTCATTCCTCATGTATAAATGGGATTATTCCTTTCTAACCCATCCCTCACACTGGTGGTTTTTTTGGGTTGATATTATTTATACATTCAAGCTTGCTCAGGTTAAAGAAAGCAGACCTGAGATGTTCAGCGTGTTATCTAATGTTGAGGGTACATTAGGGCACAAAGCACTTGGGAGTGAAGGAGTGTGACCACTCCAGGCCTCTGACACTCTGGGGTACAACTCAGCAGCTGAAGGGGAGCTGCAAATAACATCTGCCAACAGAACCCCTAGGAGTCTTCATCCCAGCAGGACCTAGCCAAGCAAAAAGGGGTGAAGCTCAAAGTCAAGGATGGCTTTGCACTCTCCATCCTTTATTGTCTGATTATTTTCTGCTACTGTTCTCTCCCTCCACTTCGTTGTCCAGAGTCCTTTTGTGAGAACATCATCTCAAACCTTCAGGAGACCCACCAAATAAAATCATTTCTGTGTTAAAAGTAGAGTTGGAAAGAGCAAAGTCAATTTCATCCATATAAGCACAGACCACCAGGAACGACACCGTCTCTGCTGCCTCATGAAAAACGGCACAGAAACGTATTTGCACACAAATGAATGACTTCAGCAGAACACATTATGTTCAGGACTAACCAATCCCTGCAGCAGAAAATGCAAAGATCTGTGCTGTCCCACTGAACTAAGGCTGAGCAGCTTCAACTTAATGGGGCATGATTTGAGCTTAAAAAGGATAACAGCCATTAAGTAAAAGACAAATGTTTATCAGCCAGAGTAATTTCCATTGACGCTCATTCAAGACTATATGGCCTACCCAGATATATTTTATTGTCTAATGTAATAAAATTTTCTATATCAGATCTTACCATAAAATAAAATTGTTCTTTAAAGAAGATTTATTTCATAAAGTTAGTCCAGAAAAACCAAATAAGGCACGAGACATCAGTTACAATTTTGATCTATGGATGTTTGGAATATCACTGGGTAGACAACCGTGAAAGACATTATCATACCTGCTGTCCCACATGGACAGGTTCTTAATTACAGAGGGATCCCAGGCATAATTTTGTGCTGTGAATGGCAAACACAAGAAACATAATCCCTCAGTGCCAAAGACCAAGGTTTCCTCACCGGTCAGCAGTCTCGATTCACAAAACAAGAGGAATCGTGGTTCCACACACAGGTTTGCTTTTAATCACAGAATGGCCAGGTTGGAAAAGACCTTTGAGATCAGAGTCCAACCATCCCTGTCCTCTCCTAAACCATCTCCCTGAGCACCTCATCTACCCATCTGTTCAATACACCCAGGGGTAGGGACTCCACCCCCTCCCTGGGCAGCCTGTTCCACACCCCAACAGCTCTTTGAGAGAAGAATTTCTTCTGACATCTCATCTGAACTTGCCCTGGCGCAGCTTGAGGTCATTCCCCTTGTGTCCCGTGTCACTGGGCAGAAGAGACCATCACCCACCTCTCTCCAACCTCCTCTCAGGTCATTCTAGGCAGGGAGAAGATCTCCCCTCAGCCTCCTCTTCTCGTAACCCCTCCAGCTCCCTCAGCTGCTCCTCAGCAGATTTGTTCTCCAGACACTTCCCCAGCCTGGTTGCCCTCCTCTGGACCTGCTCCAGGACCTCGATGTCTTTCTTGGAGTGAGGGGCCCAAAACTGAACACAGCACTCGAGGTGCAGCCTCACCAGTGAGTGCCAAGTACAGGGCCACCTCCCAGTCCACGCTGGTTCTGACACAGGTCAGGATGCCGTTGGCCTTCTTGGCCACCTGGGCACACTGCTGGCTCAAATTTCTCACTTTAAGGACCTCCTGGCAATGGCTGCCTTAAGTATAGTCTGTTTCTGGTCAGCGCAGCAACACCAAGCCAGGGAACAACTATTCAAGAGAGCTCACAAATAGGGAACAGCCCCTCCCTGACTTAGGGCAGGCCTGTGTCCATCTCCGTGCTGGGACCTGCACCAGAGGCACCTCACTCACCCACAGAGCAGCGTTGGGAAGTGACATCAGCCCTTGGTCACAGCTCCTCATGTCTGGACTTCAGGCAGTGAGCACGATGCTCTCTTCACCTCCTCATCCCTGAAGCCCTTAAGCAATTCCGTTCTCTGCCAAAAGGCTGAGTGCTGAAGGTTGTTTTAGGAGTGAGAGTAAAGCAGTGCCAGAATGAGGAAAGTGCAAAGGTGGCTCGCATTCAGTCATGGAAACAAACATTATTAGATCACCAAGTCTGCCCCTCTTCAGAAGACAAGATGGAATTTTACATGGAAAACCCTTCATCGAGCCTAATAATTCATGTTTGACTTGCAGCAAGAAATGGAGGCCAGATCCATCCACATTGGAAAGGTGAGCCTGGCTGGCTCTTGGGGCGTATGACAAGAGGATGTGGTGAGTTCTGTGGCTCTTAGTGTTTCAAATCATGTCTGATCATCTCTGGAAGACTGGTGTTAACCAAACACAAACCATTTGGCTTAATTCAAAAGCAGGTGAAGCTCTCCATGAAACAGGATGACAGTACCTCAAGGGGGCCTACAAGAAAGATGGGGAGAGGATGTTCAGTAGGGCCTGTTGTGACAGGACAAGGGGTGATGGGTTTAAAATAGAGGGAGGGAGATTTAGATTGGATATTAGAAAAAAGTTCTTTACTGTAAGAGTGGTGGAACACTGGAACAGGTTGCCCAGAGAGGTGGTGGATGCCCCATCCCTGGAGACGTTCAAGGCCAGGTTGGATGAGGCCCTGAGCTACCTGATCTAGTTGGGGGTGTCCCTGCTTCTTGCAGGGGGGTTGGACTGGATGACCGGCTTCCAACCCTAATCATTCCATGATTCTATGATTCTATTACCTCATTCTGCACCTTACTCTACAAATACCACCAGCTCATCCTATGAAAAAAGCTGCCTGAAGCTACTCCAATACTTCTGCTTCAGGCATGAACGTGGGTCCGATCCTGCATCTCACAAGGTCTACAGGCACTCCTGTCGTTGGCTTCAATGCGACCAGAAATGACTCTAAGATTTTTCCAGTTCAGATGTCAGCTATTAATTTGGATGATGGTTATTTGATTCCAAGGAAAGTCAGTGGAATCAAGTTAAAAAGACAGAGACATATTCATATATCCTTAAACTGGGAGACACCGCAACTGACTGATAACCTAAATTAGATTGAGCTAGTGCTATCTCTAATTAGGATCTTTCACTATGAACAAGGAAAGAGGACAAAGTGAATTAGCAAATGAAACAGTACATACATTGACTGGAAACAGTCACCAGAAATGTTAGCTTCCATGTCGAGATGCCACGTACAAAGAACAAAATGTTTTCAAAACTACTGTACCAGGGAAAATCCAAAACTATTCAGAGATTCAGCAGGAATGTTGGCAATATTTATTAACTAATTAGCTAAATGACCTTTGCGTCATTTTTACACACAGTTTTCTTTCATAAATATTTCATGAATTACATGTAATTATTAGCAACATCAACTTTAGTGAATTAATTACTGCCAATTCCTATTAATAAAATGCGTCTTGTAATAAATAATGTTAGTTTATTGCAGAGTATTGGTCTCTGAGGTATTCACATCTGTCAGTCGCCTTCTACTTCAGGCTAAAAGAAAGGTAATCAAATAACTGTAATTATTGCAGTAAATATATCACCGTTTGCTTGAAATGTCAATGGGAAGGGATAAGGGCCTATGGAACAGCCTGGATGAAGTACCCTGATGTGCAGTGGTGTAAGGGGATATTTACCATCGGATATCGGCTGATGGCTGGGGCTGGCAGACACAAATGTCAACAAACAGTTACTGCTCTGATTTACTAACAGGGTGGGTTTTTACCTAGAGGCCTTTGGCTTAGAGCTACTCTAATAAAGTAGCCACCAATTTAATCTGACCGATTTAATTAACCCTTGTTGAAGGGGCGTTGGAGTTAGCGCAGTCCTGGGTCCCATGCGCTGACTGATGGTACCGTGACTGGTAGCATCCTCAGATGTTGGACCATGCACTACAGGAAAGTGAAAACCTGCAATTTTCAAGGCTGAAAGGTCCACTCTGGAGAGTGCTGGGGCTCCTTCACGCAGCACTGGAGGGTGGACCCTTCTCCAAACATCTGGCAGGCACAAAGAGGAACCATCCCAGTAGTCTGCTCAGCTTCACATGGAGCCGAACAGCACAAAGAGGAAGCATTAGTCTACTCATCAGCTTCCACTCAAGAGCAAGTGAGCAGTTCTACAGCACTATGGTGTTCCAAAACTGCTTTACATACCTATCTGGATGCCTAAATAAGGGCTAGCAAGACAAGCTTAACTTAGTGACATAGAGTCATAGAATCACTTGGGTTGGAAGACACCTTTAAGATCATTGAGTCCAACCACATCTGCTGTTAAAGCCCTGCAATAAACCAGACGTTACCATGATAGTGGACTTGTCAGTCCCAGGTTAATGGTTGGACTTGTTGACTTTAAAGGTCTTTTCCAACAAAAATGATTCTATGATCTTTCAATCCTTTATACTGAAGCTTCTCAAAATGGTTAAAAAGGACACCACCGGCATATGTGTTGGCAACAAAACCTTGTGTGTGTTTGTTTTGTTTCATCAGATAGGGAAATTGCTAGAGCAAAATCAAAAAGAAGACTAAGATGGAGATAAAAATGGAAACTCCAGGCATTGTACCTCAGGAAAACTAGTGTCTGCAAAAGGAGCAAATCAGGGAGTGATAAGCCCAGCCTTCTGCACCAGCCTAACTTACCTTTATTCCTTGTCTTCTCTCCAGTACCCCCAATGCCACGCTGTCACATGCCTCCTGTGATGTCTTCTCTCACCTGCAGCCAGCTACATGATGAAGCTGTCCCAATCCCTACAGTATAATCCTTCAGACTTCCACTTCTGGGAAATGGGGAACAGGGAAATCTTTGGAGACAACAGCAGAACTTACAAATTCTTTTGATTTGGCTTCTGGTCCAAGGATATCTACAATGCCAACACTCTTGTGGTGAACCTGGCCCTTGGGAGTCTTCTGTTCCCAGAAAATTATTGATACACCCAAATACTTGGGACCCTAGACCTATTTCTCATGGTTTAGGGATGTGCCTGGCTTAGCTTGGTTTGGGTAGCAGCTCCTTTACCAGAGGCAGTCCCAGAATAACCAAGTGGACTGTGGCCACCAAAGAAAGCTCTCAGTGGGAACGACAGGATGAGAGGGAATGGTATCAAGTTGCACCAGGGGAGATTTAGGTTGGACATCAGGAGGAACTTCTGTACTGAAAGGGTTGTCAGGCATTGAAACAGACTGTCCAGGGCAGTGGTGGAGTCCCCATCCCTGGAGGGTTTTAAAAGGTGAACAGATGATGTGTTGAAGGACATGATTTAGAGGTGGACTAGGCAGGGTCAGGCTGGGGTTGGACTTGATCACCTTAAAGATCTCTTCCAACCCAAGTGATGTGGTGACATACTCAGGAGACCCTCTGCAACCTGGGGAAAACTGGCAGACAGGTGCCCCTGTTTCAGAGTCAACAGCTTGAAACACATCAGGCAACACAAGGAACGTTGCTGCTGTTTCACACTACTGCAAAAGAAGCCTCATCATTTTTACTTAGGAAAGCAAATCAGTTGTTGTGCTGATCATTATCTCCTGCACCATTTCTACCATCTCAGACCAGCTCTGTACCCCAACAGTTGTGTGAGCATCCTAGAAAGAAGCTGGAGTTCACGGCTGAATGTGGGTCACCACAGCCGAGACAGGCACTCTCCACTAGAAGCTTTTTGTTGTTTTAAGAGAAAATTGCATATATTAGGCAGGCTTTGAAGTTACTGTGACAACTAGAAGACATGAGCAGAACATTATAGTTGGTTTTAAGGGAAGTGTTGACCTTCTCAGGTCTATCTAGGAGCTTCAGCTTTCAAAAACTTAGAGAAACGTAAGAGAAAGTAAAGCATGATCAGGTTTAGGCACCTCCCAACATACTGCAGCAGCTGGGAGGGTGCTTATGTTCTTCATAAATACCACTGGGAGGGTGCTTATGTTCCTCATAAATACCACTCAACACCAGTGCTTCACTCAAAGGGAAGACACTTCTGAGAGTGACTGGTAAGAACAAGTCCCACCACCAGCACCAGTAAATTCTCCTGGGTGGGTGCTGCCTCGGTGGGTTTCTACTGCTCTCTCAATGATGGAGCACAGGCCTCCACCAGCACTTCCCAAAGTCTGTTGTTGCAGCAGCAGATGGTAACACATGTAAAGGCCGATTTCCTACATCAAATTGCATCTAATTGAACCTCTGTCTTATCAAGATGTGGTTGCCCCATGTGTTTGCACACAATAAGCATTCAATGACCTCACACCCTGCCTTCCTAAAGATACTGAGGAAAGGATTTTACTCAAAGTTGACACCCATAAAGTAAAACCACCAGGTACCATGTTCCCCTTCTTAGCAGGTCTGAGTACTTGCTTCGAGTCGCAGCAGACTGGAGGTAACCAGCCACACAGCCAGATGCCTTCAAATCATGTATCATGAGCATACAAAGCCTGTTTCTTCTACCTGTCAATCTCACCAGGGAAATATCTTAGCCCTCAAGTTTCATTCCTTCCCTGTTCTTTGATGTGGTCTTCCTCTAGATTTATATATATATATATCGAGTTGTAGACAGGAAAAAGGAGATTTTACCACTGCGTGGTAAAGAATTTTTTTTCAGGAGCTTCTTTAATTTCCCTGCACATAGTAGAATAGTACACTGCAAAATTGAGAGGCACATTTCTGAAAGTTTGAGGGAAAGAACTGGGAAGAAAATGGAGAGAATCTAGCTTAACGACTCTTTCAATTTTGAAAATTGCAATTTGACAGCAATCCTGTGGCTGGGAAATAAACGTTCATACCTTTGCCTCTATAGTCATTTGATTGATGTCGAATTGCTTAAGATGAAATAAAGAGTGAGATGCAGTCATATTTTTCCAGCTTCTTTCTATAGAATTGGGGTCACAGTATTTGGGATCAAAAAGTTATTTATGACATTTATTTTCTACTGCTGATTGCACTTTAGCCTCTCAAAATCTTGGTTTTATCATGAAGATGTGCCTTTATATTTAGAACTTTGCAGCACAATGGTTTCTCAGAGAGAAAAAGGACACTTCTGAGCCTGGAGACCACCATTTTCAAGACTTAATCCTTTCATCACCACGGATTCTGATGCTGACCCTACAAAGCCCTTAAATGAACCTATTTCAAAGCATGCAGGCAGCCTCTTCGACTTCGAAGGGTACAAAAGCAATATATGCACATAGAGGAACATACATCTTCGTATCAATACAGGTTCTTCCATGTCCTTCTCTTACCAACACATTCCTGCCATTGCTGGGACAAGCAGGGCAAGTCTTCCCAAGCAACTGCAAGAAAATCTCTTCTGGAGAGGTAGAGCAAGCAAGGAGTCACAGAAGACTTTGGTAATGAAGGTCACATTCCTGTCTC
Organism: Heliornis fulica; assembly: GCA_013399135.1. NCBI lineage: Eukaryota > Metazoa > Chordata > Aves > Gruiformes > Heliornithidae > Heliornis > Heliornis fulica. Next base: position 148,037 of record VXBZ01011682.1, on the reverse strand, counting down.
CCACCACCACCAGCCATCGCTGCGAGACAATAGGGTTTTCCCCCATACACCCAGAGTTGGATTTTATTGAGTTTCCTCATCCAAGGTGAGGACACAGAGGATGGAGGTTCATGTGGAGAAGGGAAAGTGCCTCTCTCAAAGTCTACCTGCAAAACAGATACACTCAGAGCCCAGGTTGTGCTCCTTGCCAGGCATCAAAAGCTCTAAGTCCTATCTCAAGCCACAGAAGAGAAAAAATAATGAATTATCAGAGCACGGCAACCAGTAGACCTCAACGGGGGTTATCTTGCAGCACTTCCAAAGTTGGAAACAGGTGCCTACATGGCTTCCTCACCTAGTCCAAAAATCTTGCTTTTAGGCAGCTAAAAGGTAGGTGAGAGAAATCCACCCCTAGATTTTCTATAAGAATTAGACAGCTGCATGGGTTTTAAAATGGTGATTCAACTCTTAATGCAGAGACTGCACTTCGGCATTTTTATCAGATGCTATTCCAGACATAATTTTTTACAGTGTTTTGGTGCTTTTTTTAAAACAGGAAAGCAAACAAGAATCAACTTATCAGAGTATCAGGAAGAAAATGGCACTGACAAAAGATAGGAAATTCAGAGTAATTAAAATTGATGTTGATTCTATTTTTATCTAAGTTAAATACCGCGTTATTGTTGACAACTTTATGTATGCTACAGCTCTTCAGTCATTCCAATGCTCTAAATGTTATTCAAATGTAAGAAATTTAAGAAAGAACAGCTCTCCAGAATTAAAAACAAAGAGCCCCCAGCATTTAATATTACAACATGCATAAAAATTAGTTGAATTAGTCACCGAGTAGGGGGAAGTGTTACTAAAACTTTATACAGATATTCACCTGATATAAAAAGAAACTAAGACTACCATTCTGCATTGGATATTATCCAGAAAAAAAAATTAAACCTATGTTGCTGCTTCAATACCATCTAATACTAGGAATTGGCAGAAAAACATCTATTCTATGAATAATAGCTCGACAGTCCCAAAGGACATCAATACATGAATAAGAAGCAAAAAAAAAAAAAAAATCTCAAGCCTTTCCAAAATGGTGCTAATGCTCCACTGAAACTTAATTTTATAATTTACTGGCAGTCAAGATGGCAGGAAATAAAATAATTTGCTATATATTCTGCACAACAAACCCCCTGCTTTTCCTGGGAAGGGTAATTATCCCTAAAAAAAAAAAAAAAAAAAAGATTAAAAAAAAAAAAAGGAAAAAAATACGACATCTCATATTAAGCTAAAGTCTCATCAAGAAGAGAAAGAGTGCCTCATTACATGTAATTACCAGGGAATTAGAAACATCATTTAACTAAATGAGCGAATAATGCTCAGGATATTGAAGAAACTTGCCTGCACTTCTGCAGAGCACTCTAAGTCCCATTACAAAAATTGCACCTCTTTAATGGAATAATTTTAGGCCTTGTCTGCCTTGCTTTAAAAATAAAGAGCCTCAGAGAGGCAGAAAGAGGCTGAAACTACCATAAACAACTGTTGAAAAGAGCTGCAGAGTAGGAGTAGTCTCTACTGGATACCATGATTTAAAATGACTCATAATCTAACATAATCATGAAAATTAAACCTAAGGACTTGGGTGGGAGGATGGGAGAGAGGGAGGGAAACGAATTACCCTTTTTAATTGTACTTACTCAGGACTACAATGTATTTATAATTATACATTATAGATAACGGGTGAAAGATTCTGGGTTAAAGGTAAATCTCATATAGAGGGATGAAAGGCTGCTGCATTAGAAGCCAGCTCAAACAAAAAAAAAAGCCCCAGACCCTCCCCTCCCAACCCCTCCCCCCATGATACCTGCTGATAGACACTTACTGTCCTGCAATGCAATTTTTTTTTCCAATACTATAGAATTACTAGGGGAATTAATAATGGCTGTGATAACGTGTTACAGGCAGATGACTTACTACAGTCTCTATTTTGGGAATAGCATATCTGCCTGTAAAGGTGGTTTTGCTGCTGTAGTAACAAACAAAAACAAATCTGGAAAACATCATTTACCACCATTTTGATGCTGAGGTTGATCCTGGGCCAAGAGAAACAAGGGGTTCCTCAATGATTTTAGCCAGAGGAATTGTCTCCAACCCTTATAGCAAGTCACTAAATAGAAAAAAAATCTCCCTTGGGTTCGGAAGGTTTGGGTCAGGGCTTGAATCCTGGCTCCACATCACTCTGTGAGGAGCTAAATAACTGAGGTGACGTTACAAAGTCAGTCCCACCAAAATGTCTTCAAGTTGATGCACAGAAAAAGCATTTTTTTTTACTAAGGAGTCCTCAGAGAAGTGAAATAAGAAATAAGGGGATACATACAAATACATCATCTGAAACACGTACACTCCCTCAATTAGCATTTTCATCCTTCATTTCCCCCCCCAAAAAAGTACACATATCCTTCACCATAGATTGTAGGCAAATAAAGATGTCTTTTTCTTTAACTGCAACCAGTGCCACAGCAGGACAAGATGTTGACATAACAAATACTGAAATAAAAGAAGGAAGAACAAACTATAGCCCCAAAATGTTGAATCTGGATGTCTCCGCTGGCTAAAGCGGGATAGCAGAAAATGGATTATTTTTGCTGCTTTTGAGATCATTAACTTTTCAGACTGCTCTCAGAGGCTTGATTTCAAACTGGAACAGCAAAAAAAAAACCCCAACCTGTTCTCTTGGTTGGACTTGTTTTAATTTGGGCTTTTGATGGTGATTTAGAAGACAGTTCAGAAAACAGCTTGTGAAAATGTTACAGGCTTATGTGATACATCAATATGCTTGCTGCTGAGAAGTTAAATTTGAAGTATTATTCAACTGTAGGAATAGAGGCTTAATAAAATGTTAAATATTTAAAAAAAAAATCCCAGACCAAAAATTACCAATGCCATGAGGATCAACAGATGTATTTGGAAACCAACAAAGTTTCCACAGGTGAAAAAAGTAAGACAACAGCTCACAAGAAGAGAGAAGGAATTGGTTGATAAGCAGCACATAAGGCCACACAACACTGAACCAAAGGCACAGGTGGGGCTATGTGTGTTTGGAGCAGCACAGCTTGTAGGAAGCTGATGCTAGAAGAGGCACTAACCAGCATCCTTGCTCTCCCTCGCAGCTAGGTGGACGTAAGCAAAGTTCCCTCACACTTGAGATGCACATCGTTGTCTTTGGCAGTTTCTCCCAGGGTGAAAGCCATGAGGAGGCTGTTCAGGTGTATCCTAAAATAGCAGCACCTGCAATTTCATTTGTTTAAATGTCACCAAAAGCAAAGCAATTGCAGATGTGTTTGAAACATGGGTGTTACACTCACCGCTGGGAATAAAAATGGTGAGTTGTGTCCTTCTGAAACACCCTGATCACACTCAACCTGCAGCAGGTGAATCCCGACACAGCCAAAGGCTCCACAACCTCAGCTACCAGAAAAGCCAGAGGTTTATCCTGTGTTTGGACACTTGCAAGTAATTACCAAAATAGGTCTCATACTATGTTAGACCATGATATTGTGTGTCATGGATACTTGAGCAAGAGGCATTGTTCCTAGCAAGTAATTGAAGAAGGGTACTGGAGGGTCTCAACCTTAATTGTTTTCCTTATTCCACCTTCCTAAGGAAATGAGATTCGTGCCGTGAAATTGTGTCTGTCTGCCTGTCCCCTTCTCTTCTCATCCTCCCTAATAACTTTGGAACTGATTGGCCAATTACAACTGAGCTTGGCAGAGGAAGGAGGACTCAAAGGTATCAAATTCCTGCATCCCTCATGAAAGCAGGCAGCCAAGCAGAGGAGACAGCCTTTAATAACGTGCCCGGGAAAGAAGGGCCAGGAAAACTACCTGGGAAAAATTTCTTCCTGACAGTGGAAGAGTTTAAGTCTAAACTTGATTTCTCAGATACACAAAACCCAGCTACAAGGAAACTCAGACTCTGTTCTACAGCTCACTGGATTACTTGTTCACCAACTAGACAAACTCAGGTTTTGCAAGGACAACCTCGAGACTGATACATGGGAAAAAAAGATGCAAGTAGAGATCTGGAAGGAAACCAGACTATGATCTGAATTTGCAGCCTCCATATTGATTTCCATCTCCATCCAAAATAATATCTAACTCCCAAAATTTCCCTCCCCACCCCATCCTTAACAATCTCACTTCTAACCCCATTATCTGCCTAATTAAATTTTGGATGTATAAAACTGTAAGACCCATCCTTTGGGGAGACTGTTCGCTTTAACCGCAATTACATGCTGCATATTTCATGATATATATCTTTTGCGTATAATTAGGAATAAAAAATGTAATCCCAAAAAGATGTTTAATAATTTAAATCCCAAGGATTTGATTAAAAGCATTCAAGGATTGCAGATGACAAGGAAAGAGCAGGGATTCCATTATAACCAAGGGAAAAATATGAGGATTTAAACACTTTTTTTATTTTTCAAACCAAACACTGTGATCTTAAAAACAAAGATTTTTAATAGATATGGTAGGTACTTCTCTCCAGGTACATTCTGCCATTTAATTTACAGTATAGGACTGAGAGTTTTGCAGAAAAGGCCAGATGTTTTGTTTGAAAAGTTTATCTCCAAATATTTCTCACAACATTTCACTCCAAAATGTCATTAGCAGCAAGTGATGTACTCTGTCAGAAACGGGGCGCTTCTCTCGCTGCTCAGGCAGCATCACCTTCCAGTGATTGTTGTGTCTGCAGGCCACTGTGTAAAGCCTTTGCTTGAAGAAGCAAAACAATTTCAATGTAAAAGAAATACAGATGGAGGAGAAAAAGCCAAAGTCATGGTTCCAAAACAGGTAAAAGAGATGAGAGATGCTGTACTACCTTATTACAGTCTGTGTCACAAGTTGGCATCTCTAAATGATGTAGAGAACTGTGTAGATTATCACCAGAAACCAGAACTGAAAACCAAGGACTTCTATGTAAAAGCAAATGTCAGAGAATAGGCTACAGGACACCACTGGACTGGGAACAGGGAGGCTTCTGCTTAAAAATACCCCATGTGGTTGCTTCCAGGGAAAACACACCCAGAGCTTCTCAACAGCTTTGTAGTGATGGCCAAGCATCTTACATCAATGAAACATCAGCACAGGACAAAGAGAAAGACTCACAAGGAGGAAACATCACAAACTCAGCATGTGGAACATGGCAAATTATATATATATACACATCTATATATATATTCTTGATGTCTCCACTCTTCAGCCTGCTGCAGCTGTGAACTATTCTTGTTCCAGCTTTACCAAGTGAATTACAAATTCTCTACTTAATACTTCAAGTCTTTGATTTGCAGGGCCTGAATTATACGGTTTTTTTCTGCCTAGATATCACTATGTGGAAACATGACTGGCTTTATTTTTATTTTTAAAAGCACAATCTCTAAAAAGGCTTGCACTTTCTACTTTCATCTTGTTAGAGTTATCCTTCACCAAAGTAGTGAATAAAGTCAATCTTTATACTCTACTGGAATCTCTTTATGCCACTTAGCAGTATCATGTATCAACACACTGGTGTGTATTGGGTCATCATATAAGAAACATTTGCATTTAAGAAGATTCATCTGAGGATCTTAACTCTCCTGTAACAATTTGGTCTCATTTACCTGTACACAAAAGCACTGTTCGATTGATGAAAAAATTACATCACAGGAATAAAAAAGATTAACTCCAATAACTCCCCACAGTAAGTCTGCAGCAGAGGCAAAAAAATAAACCAATTACATGAGCTGGGGAATCAAGAAATCTGTTCAAGTCCTGCCTTTGCTCTGTGACAAGGAAATTCGCTTCCTTACTCCGTGCCTTTGTTGACATCTGTGGAACGAGAGTATTTTTTCTTCTCTCTCAACCTCTGGCTGTCTTTGCTATTTAGGGGACAAGTTCTGAAGCCAGCATAATTTCTTACCAAGGCATCCATGCAGCACTGACACAGCAACTGTCTTTGTTGCATTGTTGGCGCTGCAGAACAGTGGTGGTTTGCAGAGAGCACAAGCAGGGAAAAGCAACCCCTGCTTAGTTTAATTTATTATCAGGAACTCTTCGGCCTAAGCAAATAATTTATGGCTTTTTTTTCCACTTGATGCTACCTTGCTCTGCTTTTACCAAAAAAAGCATGTAGTTGTGTAAGTGGAGAATTAAAATACACAGCTAGAGGCTAGGCTGGTACAAGACATTAGTGCCAGCTGACATGAAGCTAGCTGCCAGCTCCAACTGCAGCTACTACAAGACTGATGTAAACCCGGTATTTCTATAGGAATAGAATCAGGTACTCTGCTTTACTAACCCTGCACAACTTCAGAAACAACTACAAAATGAATACATCCACTGAATTTAAGAGATACAATCCTCTGTTTAACGGGATCGTGCTGCAGAGCCTCCTCCCCAGAATCCGCCAGCCAGGTCACGCTGACAGGGTGAGCTGGTAAGAGCTGAAATGAGGTTGCCTGCTAACAGCAGCGTGGGCTGTGGAGGAAAACAGAAGGCTGGCTAAGAATTTTCAAGTTCTACACAAACAGGAATCCCTGCCTGGGTTACAAAGGGAGTTGCTTGCTCTAAAAGGAGCAACCTCAGGTGAGTGAATCATCAGAGACAGCTCAGCATAACGACCCGAAGCACAGTCAGTACTGGCTCATCTCTCCTGCCCAGAGATGGAATGGGTTAAAGCCCCGGTGCTCCTGGCAGATGCTCCTCTAGGCTGTGCTTGAGAAATTCCACGGCTGGAGATGCTGCAGCTTCCCCCAGGCAATTTATTCCCGGGCTTAACCATCCTTACACTTCGGAAGTTTTTCCTAATGTCTACACTAATCTCTGCTGCAATTTAAGCTCATTACGCCTCGTCCCGGTCCCGCTGGACATGGAGAACAGTTTATTCCCTTCCACTTTGTGGTAATCACAGGAGACTCTGAAGACCTATTATGTCCCTCCCCATTCCTATCATGCATTAGCACACATGTCTTTTTCATGCTATAGAAAAAAGTATGATATAGTAAAACAGTGCCACAGACACAACCACATGAATTAAGACATATCCCAAGGGAAGTGCCTTTAACATATTAGTGATAAGAATATCTGGGCCAGTCCTCTGTTTGACTTTTCATTTCTGAATCCCACGTTTCCAAATGTATCACAAAGTACCGCTTAAATACTATTTTGAACAAAGAAGCCTGACACGTTTCAGAGCAAATGTCACCTTGCTGGAGGACTAGAAGTTATATCAGTTGCATATTGACTAAAAAAAATTACTAGAGTTGTGGTTATGATTATACTAAACAACATAAAAGCAGCTAATGGTGTAATCACCAGAACAGATGTCTGCTAGTCAAAAGAAATAGGTTCTGCTCCAGACCACTAATACCAAGCACTGATGGCAGACGTGTCATTTAGGGCAACATTTGCAGGAGTATCGATAGTAGGAACACCCAGATTTTGGGCATCTATCTTAACAGATGGACCAGCTGAATTACTGAACTTAGTGACTACATGACTCCAACTACAGATAATCCTTGATTTTTTCAAGGCAGTGAAAAGTACAGGACACTTAGAGAGCCGTGAGGCGGTTTAGGAAGATGGAGCTAGCGATACCTACAGAGTTTTGGAAAGGTCGCTCTCAAGTGCATCACTTAAGTCTCTGTGTTCAGAGCTCAGAGTTCAGCTTTGAGCTCAGAGCAGGGACTGGTTTTGCTTGTGGTAAACACCTGTCTAAAGGATTTTTTGGACTTTTCTTGTAATGTGTATTTATTATAGCTGCAGCGGCAGCACAAGACTTCATACCTGAGACACGGCAGAGCTCCAGACCTGTGTGTAGTAACCACACACTGATTATCTTCAAGTACTTACTGGCCAACAGAAGAAAGGACACTTACCATCATGTTTTCATAACCTTCAGGGCACAGATGCCACTTGGCTTCTAACACCACAGTGTTACGAGGCTCTAGTGAGAGACAACCCATGATTATTTTTCCCTCCAAGCAGTCAACAGTGATTGATGACTCAGAGTGACAGGTCTGACTCCATGTTTTCTGCATGGTCCTCAACATCATGCAAAAAACAATGACTTAAGGAGCTTTTTGAGGTCTTAATTCCTCTGGTCAAGAATCAGTACATCCTCTGTTCGGATGCTTGTTATATAGGACAGAGAAGGCTTATTTTGTGATTTCTTTGGCTTAGGAACCTCTGCTTTGACTTGCATTTCTAGAAGAGAGCTAATAAAAGATTAATCCTGTAAAAGAAGTTACCTGTATTCCAGCTATATACATCCATACCTAACACACAGACACAGCCTTAGCCCTGACCAATGCTTCTCTTCTGTTACACCCAGTTGTCTTACTCTTTTTTTTCCACACTCATTTGTTTTGAGCATTTACATGAAGCACCAACATGTATTTTACCATTAAATGGTAGACATCAAATCCATCTCCCCCTATGTTATCTTGGGCTTTGTCCACTGAAACACACAGATCTCAGTGCATCAAGCACTAACCAGTTCTCTTCCCCTGTACAAGTTGTAATTTCCAGGTTATGTCATGTTTCTCTGTTTAACTAAACTATGAGGAATTCTCCCAAGTCTTTGTTTTCCTCTACATCCTCTAGCTTTTCTCCTGCTTTGGTCCCCACAGTTCCTGCCCTGTAACTCCCCACACATTTCACTTATCACTAAGCTGCTTTTTCCTTAGTCCCAGTCTATTTCTGCCTTCACACATTATCTAGACTCATCCTCACTTCACATCTCTCTTCTCCACAAGCAGGATCACTGTTGCACTTTTAGGTAACAACATTTGCTTTGTGAGCTCAAACTCACTTTTTTTTAGTATTACTCATCTGAGATGGGACAAGTAACAGGTATTTTATAAATATATATGCAGAGCAAGCATCCACATGCTTTTAAACCCACACATACATTGTCTGCAACCATAGCATGCTTGACAGTGTTAACACAAACCTGCTCTCAACCTGCAGCCATCCCTCAAACTGGGAATCTTACTTATCATTTCTTTGCTTGTCATTCTCACAGAAACCTCTGGCTCCCACCTCCAGTTCTCAGACCCTGTGCACCAACTCATTTCCCAGAAAAACAAACCTCTGCCCAGCAGAGCCCTCAATGCAAAACACTCACATTGGGAATAGGGAGTGTGGGCAGCCACCCGAGTAGAGGCTGGATGCTACAATAGTGATGGCATTATTCATGTTTAATTCAGCAAGTTTTTTTTCCCCAAACCTATCAAAAAAAACATATTATCAAAGAAACCATATCTACTTCATGACAAATTGTAACCTATTCTACATACAACTCCTTATCTGCCTGGTAGCTCCCACATGTTAGCTCTCTGAACATACAGAGCCCATTTTTCTCTCCATCACCACCACTTTTGGAACAATCTCTTAGTACTTCTGATGTCAGCAAGTTTATTTTCTTAAAGGTAATAAAACATTCCCACTGGCTATGCAAACCATAATTCAAAAGTTGGAAAAAAAAGTATAAATCCTGCTCCAAAACACCCACACTTTAATCATCTTTGATAAGCCTCAGAGTTATTCTGCCCCTCCTAACTCTTCACTGCAAAGTGAATACTTAAATACTTCCCAAGCACAGGACACAGGCTGCTATTTGGGGAGCAGTCTGACATTATGTTGGATGAGACAGCTTTTGCTGGTGGTACCAGAAATCAAAAAGTATTTATTTCCACAAACCAAAATTAAATATATTTGGTTTTAGAAGATAGAATTTGCAGGTTTAGTCTCTTGAACAGATCTGCATTCCTGTTTAGAGGATAAAAACACCAAACACAGGGTCTAAGTGGTTTTTCTAATAATACTTTTCTAGGAAAATTTTAATTGGTCCAAGGTCAAGCATCTTCTCACACCCACCCCCCAGCCCAAAACCCTCAAGAAGCAGACACAAACTTTAATTAGATTTGACTCCTTACCAGCTGGCAATAAGGCAAAAGACATTCAGAGAAACAGTATACTTTGTTTCTGTGGCCAGAAAGACATTTCCACTCTGGGAAAACTCCTCTTTTCCACGTTTTACTTGTGTTACTCTGTAAGTCCTGGCCTAACAGGTCATATCCAGACTTGGAACAGTTTGCTCAGCACTAGGCTGAAACTGTGTTTGCTCCCCTCCACTCATTTCTGTCCAAATATCATTAATTTTAGGCTTTTATGCAGTATGTAAAAATAAAATTAAAAAAAGCTCAAGTACTACATGTTCAAGTTCTTTCCTCCAGACACAGTTAAGGATCCTCCAGTAGTGATCAAGTCACCAAGATAAACAAGCCCACCAAACACAACTTAAGGCTTTCACATTGTCTGGAGAGGCAATGTCCTTGGGCAATGAAAGAATTCCCAGTTCATTTCATCAGGAAAAGACAAAAGGCTGAGAAGCTCCACCAGGAAGATCCAGAATTCAAGAATTCACACAACTTAAAGGTTTGGTCTTAATGTTTCACAAACAGTAAAGTCAATACACAAAGTATTTGTTTTCAAAAAAAACACAGATATTTATTGAACAATCATGAGACCACTGGAAGCTTCTGTAACTAGATATTACAAAACGTGGTAACTTTTTATAAAGGTATGTGGAAAGTTGCCTACAGCACTGAACTAAATTAGCTACAGACAGCAGACAGAGAGAACAGTTTCACTAATGACAGATTAAGACATACTACAATGTACAAGCAAATATTTTAGTTAAAAAATATCAGTACAAAGATCGTTCTTCCCACTTCTACTGCTTTAGTTTAGTCTCATTATGAACAAGGGCACCTCTTGGAGAGATAAGCATCACCAGAAGTCTGAGGAGATCTCTAAGTAGACCTGGAAAAAACAAAGTATATTTCAGCAAGCAATACTTTGGAGCAAGTAGTACACTTTGGTAAGCTGGTTAAAACAAAACAAAAATAAAGCCAGGTAAAACATTCAACATTCTGCAAGAGCAGAAAGGCGTAGAGAAACCACTTTCACTTGTATCAAGATACAATATATCTTTATTTTGTGATAAAAAGCTGATCTTGACAAGTTTTCTTTATGTATTATGGCACCATCTTGATGCATTTAAGAATGCATCATGCAGAAAAAGTTAAATGATTCAAATTAATATGTAAAAAGATCACTATGAAACAACTATCAGTCTTCTGTCCTAAGTAACTTATTTTTAGAATAAGCCAGATGACTCACACTACTGTAACATTAAAACATAGGCATCATTCTTAGTGCCCTGAGGTTGGCACAAGCAACTTGTAAATGTCAGAAGAACATCTAAACCTCGTTAATGTTTTCAGAAATTCATTTAAAGATAGAAACAGGTCCAAAAAGATGCCTGTCTAAATGCATTGCAATTACGTTACAATTATTTTCCAAATACACAGATATGCTCTGTCTTTTCTCAGCTCATTACTGACTCGAACAATTTGCCCTTCTGGGATCAATTGTTTGCTAATAAATAATTGTTTACAGTCACAAAATGATATTAAGGAGTATTCTTATTAGTTTTCCTTCCACAGCCTAATAAGATTCAAAACTAGCTGATTCCCAAGAGTCTAACCTTAACCTTGCTGTGTTTAACAGCCCAGGAAATGATGAACCATCTGTTTCAGAAAATAATGGAGGGCCGAGAGGAAATATTGTTTAATTGTAGATTAACCTCCTCCTACAGCAGAATGAAGCATCTACAGAATTAGCAGCTATAACTAGCAATGAACAAAAATAACTGGGAGCAGCTCTCACTATAACAAAACCAACAGCACCAAGTATTTTATCATCTCATTTTTTTTCCACCCTCACAAACATAAGAAACAAGTACAACCTAATTTTTTAAAATAAATTTGAGTTAGCATCTTTAGATTTATGGTTTTTACTTGGAGAAGTAAAATAGAAACCCAATAGAAAGAAGTAAACCAACAGAAAAATCCTGAAATAGTTCTGGGTTTTCTTTCATTAAGCATCAAAATTATTTTTAAACAAACATCTCCAGGTGTGAGAGTGTATTTATTCCACTGTAATTTCCACTTCACAATTGCACAGAGGTAAAATGGCTGCTCCAAAACAACATACAGGTCATTTAACAGAGATGTAGGAAGGTCTTGAAGTTTTTAACTCGAGAACTTTAGTCACTTATGTATCTATTTATGTAGCCACTTAGATACTAAATACCACAAAATAATGGAGGCAACCAAATTAAGTGTAAGACAGTCTGAGTACTATAAGAAAAAAAAGATAGCAATGACAAGCCATGGGAATCTGAAAATAAAACCAACTGCTCCTGTGCAGCATAATGAAGAGTACTGCAATTCTGCACTGTGACAGCAATTTTTCTATGTAACATTCATGCCAAAGCGAGCTTAACAGAAATCTTTTACCTCCATCAATCAGGTTGCCCCATTTTGACAGCAACAATGATAGAAAAGTGTGTTATCAGAGGGCTGCAGCAAACTCAATACATGGGAACTGAGAAAGCTTTTCCCTGATTTTATATAACCTTCCAAGAACGGTATCTAGACTCACTGCTGGCTGTGACAGCTTGGTGCATACTCAGTGTGCAAAGATTTCATTAATTCTCAGTTTTAAATATCCAAACACAGTAACATTTACTCCAATAAATTATGCTTGAATTCCTCACTTAATTCTTGAAGCAATGAGCTAGCAATAACTCCACAGCTTCATATAATAGCACCTATTCAAAAAGGATAAGAGTTTGACATTCTTCTCCTGCTAAACAACTAGGCACAATTTTATCCATCAGACGTCTATCAACCTACGGATATTGAAAGCTTGGGCGAACAAGATAAAATCAAAACCAACCCTACTGTCAAGCTGCACTATCTACTGGCATCAATAATGCTATTCATGAATTTAGGAAAATTAATAAATCTTGGGATGAATGCTCAGAAAGGCTCAAATACAGGTGAAGCATACTCACTTAGGTTTTGTTTCTGCATCTGTCACTTGGCGAATATAGATACCATCTTCGGGATGTTCAATGTCATCCATTTCATACATATATGAAGAAGCTATTGCAAGGGTGGTTCCATCATTGCTGAAGGCAAGTGATGCTATGCTTGTGGGATACCGATGGAACTGACACAGGCGCTTCTTATTAAATGGATCCCAAATATTTACAAAGCCATCGGAACCACCTGAGAAGTAATTTGTAAAAATTGCAAGTTATAATTGGGAGAAGGGTAAGACTGAAAAGATACAGTAGGAATAAAAGAAAAAGGATGAAAGCTGCCTATAATTACTTTGGCAGTAAAAACACAGGGCTATACAGACTTGCAGAGTTCAGTGAAGACCACAATGATCATTTCTAAAATCCCCGTGTTAAAGCAATTAATTCCCACTGCATCAAACAGTTTTTAAGTATTTGCATGGTATTTCTTGCAGCAAGAAGAGTTTTCAAACTAAAGGCATAAAAAGGCTGAGCCATTTAAATCAAAACTGATGTGAAAAACTGAGCATCTACCCTACCTGTAGCAAACGTGTTGTGGACATTGTGGAAAGAAATGGCGTTAACGGGATAAATCTGCTCAATGTTGTTTTCCTTCAGGCGGTGGCATTTGAAGGCGTATTTCTTCTTCTGGATTTCTGGACTTGGATCCAGGTATTCCACTGCAACTCGACCTTCAATAGAACTTAAAACATAACCCTGCCAAAAAAAAAAAATTGGGAGGTGTGCATTTTAGAATTTACAACTGGAGAAGGGACTGAAATATAATTTCTTACACCCTTTAAATTTAATTTAAATTTACAAGAGTCTTAAATTGTGCAGAACCAGAATTTTTTTTACCACAGATTCATGGCACCATCAATAACTTTTCTTAAAAGCAGATATAATGCAGAAAAAAAAGCTGGGAGATGTACATGGTCTTAAACTTAACCACAGTTTTAAGCCAACAGTGATGCTTTTAATTAACCCTGCAGATCCAAACACAAGTTTATTAGGAAAAAAAAAAAAACCCAAAAAAACACATTAAGAACCCCTTGTATTTGCCCACCTATTCCCCTGGGAATAAAGGTCTCAAATATTAGAGATACTCACAGAACTATTTTGTTTCAGAATTACATTTGAATTAGTCCAAAGCTTTATAGTAGCAACTAAGCACTCAAGATGAAATAGTATTTTCAGTGAAACTTGATTATAAGCAGCATCCACTTATCCAGTTAATTACAGTCCGGACTCAGAGCAACCTGAGATGGTTTTATTCTAACTTTTGAGTTAAGCCCATAACAGATCTTTTCATAAACAGGGCTGTAATGATACCTAGCTATAGCATGGTTCTTTAAATCCATAATACAATGCAATCTAGAAATCAGCTTGTTTAACTGTAATAGAAAATGGACAAAGCGTTGTGCCAGTTCACGAACAAGTAACTGGGTCTCCCAATTCCTGCGCTATCACTACATACACATAAAAATTCTCCCCCAGTAGTTTGTGAGAAAAAGCTAATAATCTTGCTTTACTCCCAAAAGGGAAATGCCACAGGTACAGCTATTCCCTGCAGGTTAACTGTGCTAAACTGATCAGCTAAACTGTATAAATCCCCCTAGATAAGGCATTGTGGGTTCTTGACTGCATGACACAGACTCAGCTTAAGAATATATATAAAAAATGACATTCATATAGTTTTAATCCCCCCCTTTCAGTCTGTAGAAGAATCTAGGGCTACAATCCATAAAGGCTTCTGAGCAACTGACAATTGTCTTCTCTTCTACTGCAACTTGTGCCATTTATTTCATTTTTAATTACATGTCAGCATCGTGATATATTAAACAGGTACTTTAAAAATTGACACAAAACTAGAATAAAATTAAAACATAACTTGCTGTTAAGTCAGCAAACATTCCTATGATATACAGTTAAAAAGGATTAACCTGGACCAAGCAGCCTCAACACCATACCCCCCACCCCGCTCCCAGAGTTTGATTACAAAAGTCTGAAGACCAGGAAATTTTTGAAGTGAGAGAAGGATGCAAAAAAACCGCAAACACCATTCTTCCTAAAGAAATGTCCAGCAGAAATACAATTCCTGACCCAATTCCCCTACCTGTTTGTTCGGAAAGGCTCGGATACAGCGTGTCTGGTACTTCAGACTGGACTCTCTCCGCTGCTGAACGTAGCCCATATTCCGCAAATCCCACACCAGCACTCTCCGACCTGCTGTCCCAACAATCAGTCTATCTCCAGACACAGAGAGTGTGTAGACCTTTAAAAGGAAAAAACAAACACCAATATTTAACACTTCTAAGCATATAAAATGAAATAGAAGCACTAAACAACAAAGGGACAGGTGACACCTACAATGAAGTCTATTGCTGTTTCCCCTTTGTTTCAATTTATAACTCAAATTTGGGATAATCAGTGGTAGCGTGGCAGCTGGTTAGTGATAAGACACTGATGGAGCATTTCTAAACCTTGCCCTTAATTCTGTACACCAGCACATATAATAAATTTAGAAAAAATAATTTAAAAAAAATTACACATATGCACTCGTACAATCTATGACTCAAGCACATCTGTCAATTCCCAGATCTCAGTGACATCTAATCTTCCACATGAGATTTCTTCCTTTTGCTGCTACTACCCAACCTTTAAATGCTACAGAAGTACTTATGTATTAATTCATAAGGGAATCAAGTATCATGCAAATTTCCTCAAAAATTATTTCAAGCATTAAATTTATTGGCTATTTCAAGGCAAGAGGAAAACAGACACCAAGTGACAGGAGGAGGAAAGGGGAAGGCATGGATGTTGGAATTCATCCTTGCTTGGTATGGACAGCTTGCATTTCCCACTATCAACTCATGACCCTGCAGTTTAGTCCTACAATGCCACCTTATTGTGTATTTTCTTCACCATTTTCCTCCACCTGGTAATCATGCTTTTTTCTTTCTAAACAGAATGCTTTGAGCTTCAAATTCATAAAAAGAAATAAATTGCCAAGAAATCATTAAAAAAACCCTAGTGCTTTGTATAATTTAATGAAACATTAAATGAAATTGAAGAAAGCAATATACTTGACATCATTTATAAGGACTAGGGCTTAGAATTTCAAATCTACTCCAGAAATTGGCTCAGAGGTTCCAATTTTTGTTTAGCATATTTTTCATGAAAACACCCAGCATATAAATCCTTCTGTTCCCAACAATTACTCATTATGTAGTTAAACCTGGAAATAAGTTTAAAAAAGAAAAAAAAGGAAAATTATTCAGTCAAAAGCTTTGTGCTACCAAATGAGCAGTTGATATACAAGCAGGATGGAATCCAGCTACCTATAGCTGTTCTGTCACTGAACTGCTAATGAGAGCAAGCCATAAGAATGAGCTGTTTCTAAAGTAACCTAACACAGCTGAATCCATAGGAAACATATACTGTGTATGCCTCAGATGAAGAATCAAATGTGTAAGGGGTCCAGCATCCTGCCAGACGGCTTCAGTTTACTTTTGGCATGTTTTTGTAAAATTTTACTACAGCATTTAGTTTCATTTTCTGGTTCTCTGAAAGAGGCCAGTAAAGCTGTTTTATTCTGGTAAGACTGGTCTAAAGTATTAGACAAAGCACCTTTCAATTTGCTATAAACATTTCTGTAGAAATTGTTTCAAAAAGTTAATTTCTAATAAAAAAGTAAGCTAATAGTTGTGTTTGTATGTACACATACATAAAGCGCTTCCTTTAATCAACTCACACTCATTCAGCAAGCATTCTTGTACTACAATGTGATTATTGAACTCCTCTTAAAACTGAGGTCTTAAGATAGAAAAAGCTTTAAATGTTCACATCAGAGTTGCCTAAAATTTCTGGTGATCCCAACTGACAAATTCCACTTACACATAAAGAGAGGAAAACTTCAGGAAACAGTAGTTACACAATTTAACATTAAAGACAGGTTTCCACATTTCTCTTTAGTATTTTTTCAATCAATTACATGTAAATAACATATAAAATGTGTTTGTATACATGTATGGAAACAAAGGCATAAAGAACATTAAATATCTTAAATCTTCTTTACAAACTGATGTCACACCTGTATAGTGAGTATTCTTTCTACACCACACATTCATAAATCAAATGAAACCATTGTCATGCAGTTGAGTAGGTGTACACATTTATCAAAGGCAGTATTAAAAAAATGACATAATGAACCTTGCTGAACCAATAAGCAGCTTGATTCACTATGGCTGTCCATTATATGATATTCTGTCAGCAATTTATCACTGTTCTTTACATGCTACATACAACTATAAATCAAAACTAGAAATAATGCAATTACTTTATTCTGCACAAAGGTCTTGCCAGAAGTAGATTCAGCTGTGTCACAGCAGAAGTAATAGCTATTTAGATGCAATAGGGAACATAATGATGGCTCGTAATTATGACTTGACAACATGATGTGACAGAGCTAAATGAAACTTTAAAAAGGTAGAGTCAAAAAAATATATTCCTATGTAAAATAATTCAGCAATCCAGCCTGTTTAGGAGTCTATGAAAAACACCCAGAAATTATTGTTCAGTAGTTCTTTCAATGACACCACTGTAAGCAATATAAAGATTAACACACCATATAGCCACTAGAAAAAGCTTAAGACATTATATATCACCTTATTTTTCTTGGTCTTTCATTAGCTCAGAGGATTTTAGTATGAGGGGAATGTCTGATCAGTACAAGCATATTACAATAAAAGCAATTCTCTGTTCAATCTCTTAATACAAGTGAAGAAAAAAAGAAAAATATTATTCCAGGCAATGTAATAGCCCTTCTATTATATCTCTATGCACATTTCAGAACAACTGGACCTTATGGCTGCCGAGTCTTAATGTTTAAGAAAATAGACAGTGCAAATTACAATTAAGACAAGGATTATTAAGGATTACTTCTATTTCCTATGCTGTTTCTGTTATGTTTTCCCTCAAGTTTATTTAAAATTCTAAGAATTTGGTCCATCACAAGTGCAAAGAATTAAGTTATGCTCTCCTACTGATGAAACTCAAAGGCTTAACCTAAGAATCACAAAATATTCTGAACATCAGTACAATTTCACAGCCTGAAATCCCTTACAGGTAACTTTGCAAATTCAGTTCAGGACAGTGTCCTGTGTGGTGATGTGTAACCAGTCCCAAGATGTACTGTTTAACAGCATCCAGCGCACACGTACCTTTTCAGGCTGAGAGAAGGTTCCAGCATTACAAGGAGTTCTGGGATCCCACAGTTTAACAGTCTGATCCCAGCTTCCAGTCACCATGACATTCACTTCTGGGCAATACTCAACACATCTGATAGGAGCATCATGGGCACCAACAAGGTTTTCTGTAAGAAAATACAATACATTATAACTTGACCAGCTTCACAACAGCCAGAATGTGTTGAGTAAAGAATCCAATAAAAAAAAGGGACACACCACTGCAATATGAACATATGCATTTCTGACACTCCCAAAGGTGTACTGGTATGCTAGAGGCTGCTTTCAGGACAGTTCAGTCTTCAGAAACTTAACTTTTGCAAATATCAGGGGTATTAAATTTAAACTTGCATCTCCTGACATTGTGAAAACGGGTTCAGAATTTAAGGCAGACACAGAGAGATCTTCTGATATATAAAGAAATGTTCAGTATCAAATGGTATCACCATCTGTGATGCAGGCCACTAATATAGAAAGCCTACATGTATTATGGTGAAGGAATGGATTGATATTGCATATTAATAAAAACATTAACATAACTTCTAGAAGAGTCATCTATAATGGAACTATTTGACCTTTTTCACACCATCACTCTTGGCACAGGTTTGTTGAGCCCAGGCTGTTGGTTAGGTCTGGTGATCCCTTTCCTCTAACATACAAGTACACAAAGGTTCAGAAAAACTATTTTGCACCAATAAGGCACTGGAACTGTGTTACTTTTGAGCAATATTTTATTAGAAAAAAAATGTAGCATAAGGCCATGATGTTTGACAAAGCTGAAGCTTTACAAACATTCCACCACACATGTGAAAAAACACTGTAAATATATCTAAACCACAAACCTCTGGAAAACAATATGCTCAGTTTCAGTTCAGCTTCGCTAATTCCCTCTAATTGAGACACAGTAGCCTATGGCAGGAAGGGTTATCATCACAAACCCAATTAAGGCACCATGCAACAAACATACATCAAAACTTTCCAGCAAACTGGTCAAATGCTTCCACATTTTTCAATGGTACTTACTAGGGCCATTAGTTATTCTGCTACATACAGGTATATATGATGTGAGCCTTAAATTGTCAGTGGACAAGTGTAAGCCATTTCCTGTCCTTCCATTTTCACTTTTCAATGTGAATTAAAAAAAAAAAAAATACAAGTGTAAAAATACACAAATGAATATTCTTCAAGGGAAAAGCTTAAACTCTCATGTTCAGCAGCAAAATATTTAGCCCTTCTGATAAGGGTGTTACAGCACAAACTTCAGTTACACAGTAAGGAACTCTGCATTGTTCTGTGCCTCGGTGACCAGAAAAGGCTGCATAGCAAAGGAGACCACCAATCACCAACAACTTAAGTCAACAGAGGTTTTTAATCAGCATCTAAACAGCTATTACTTTAAAGTAAATATCCCCCAACCTCAAAAACTTGAAGCTTATTCTGTTCCTGTAAGTACATAGACCTGAAGCTTAGGCCAGCTGTTGAAACCACGTGCAGAATTCACTATGCTTACCTTGGTCCGTGTTTAAATCATGCATTTTCAATTGCTGATCTAATCCTCCACTCCAAAATAACGTAGGATCCTAGAGAGCAGATAAAAAAAAATTAAAAAAAAAATCACCTTATGACATGCTTAAAGTTACCCTGGCTTCCATACACTTAAACTCCCAGGCTCATTTGAGTTTTGAGAAGATGGGAATCAAGACACAAGGGTTAAGATCTGCCCCAGATCTAAACAGGAAGATGACAGAAGTATTGCAAAATTTAAGTGTTTTAAGGTATAAGATTTTTGGTTTTTCAATTTAAAAATAAAATTTAAAAAAATAAAAATGAAAAGACAATTAGAGTCTATACCAAAACATTACCATTTCTGCTCACAGCGAGGCACACAATACCATTTTTAAATGACTGCAAACATAAGCCAGTTCCATCTAACTGAAGTGCAATCCTTGTAAAACTGATTTAGAAGTTAGATGACATTTGAGAATGTGCATCAATTCACAGTACAGCATTAACTCTGTGACAAAGTGTTCAGTGAAAAAAAACACAAGTAGATCCAAAAATTTAAACCAACCCTTAAAAACTTCAGTAACAGATCAAGATCAAATCACTGGAGGGCATGTCAGAATATGATGTAAAAAAAATCTCACCAAAATGTTGTATTTCATATGTTATTTTTAAAAAATGCAAAGAAAAATAAAGCAGCACCAGTAAACTTTAAACATTCCAAAGCATATTTCAAATCCAGTGCATTAAAAATACAGAAATCAAGTATCTGGGAAACGGCTCACTTGAAACAATGCTGTATTTCCAGAACAGCCCAGTATGAGAATGTTTAAAAAAAAAAAAGGCTAATTGGTTATGGGCATTTATTGTGAATAATGATTTCTGGCAACATACTACAACTCTTTGGAAGAAACACATAAATAATTTACCATACCACTGCAAAAACAGCACAAACAAGCTCAAATTACTTCTTGCTAACACTTCAACCAGAGGTAACTTGTGTACCTGCACCCTTCATAGTTAATACCTGTATTTAGGACTAGAATAATATTCATTAAAAGAATAATAATTGGCAGGTGTTGGTTTTTTGTTTACCCTAGATTTCAGGTAGTATTTCGCTAGCCCTTTCATTTCAGGGACTCCTTCTCACATATTTTGGGCACTATATAAAATAATAATTTATTAAAGCAACAAAAATCTTACATAAAAAGCACAGTCAAGGACAGCTCCTGAATGTTGATATTTGAGTCTCATGCTGTTGGCAGGAACATCATAGAGCCGGACAGTTGTGTCCCATGATGAAACAAGCAGAAACTGAGATGTATTTGGACTGAACTTTACTGATGAAATACCATCATCTGGAGTTTGATTTAGTTTGAACTCGTTTGATCCTGTCATCTGAAGAAAATAATGCACAGATACAATGTTAGTAATAACAAGACCACAAGCCTAGCAAGTTCTTGAGCAAACTGATCCATCTTAAAGGCAACTTTAGACCTTAAAAGTTTACTAGCTTTTACACAGAACACATTCATAACACCCAAATTTTCAAAAAACTTTCTAAAATTCAACATGCTACTCCCTGTCCCAAACCCCAATAAATTTCTACTCCTACAGAGATCTTTAAAGTTTAAATATAAAACACAACATGGAATAAATAGTACACAAACTTTTTTTTTGTATTATCATCACCTGTAAGTTTAGATATTGTTACTTACAAATCTATTTTCCCCCACTATACTGGGGGAGGGACACGACACAGGACACAAATGACACCACAGTACTTAAAATATTTTAAGTAAATATTTATAAATTACTGTGAGCATCAAGAAGTCACTTTAAAACACATGGAGGCAGAAAGGAACCCAACTTGAAAACTCCAACAAAAAGTGTTGATTTGTTCCTGAGTGCTAAGACTGTCACTTCCAAGAATTGCAATTAGATCATCTTTTAAATAGTTTTGGGCTCTCAGCACCTTCCCAATCCTCAGTCTTCCACAAGTGCTATAAAATATTTCCAATGAAACAGCTCTAAGATTTTTTTTCCCCACTTAAGAACTAAAGGGAGTCAGTTCAGAAAGGAAAGTTATGTTTTGTGGGTTATTGAAAAAAAAAATCAAAAAAAATCACAACTCAATGACATATCAGTGACTCTGAAGGTAGCACACATTTCATATCACTACTTAGTTGTATACACAAAAATTCAAATGAGAGCAGAGAGCATGACCAGCTGGGAGAACAGTGCAGACCTTAAACACTCTGAAAAAACAACCTGCTCATTGTATGTACACCAACAAAACTGCCAAAACTTTTTCTAAGCCTCCAGAAAACCTTAACAGCACATTTCCTTCGTGCTAAAAGGAAAAAGTAGTAAAATAGCTTGGAGTTTTCTGCAACACTTCTGAACTTGCATGTACAGCTACAGAGGTCAAGATTAGACTTCTGAGCATAAATCAAGAGAATAAACAGATGTAGGATAATACATGCTTGATAAATTGCTACATGCATTTCTCTCTTAATACTACAGAGAATTCAGCAGCAGCTTCATCACACTTTAAACAGTGATATTTGTGAGTATTTAAGACAGATGTCCAAAGACATAAAATCTAAAGGAATTCAGAACTACAAGAATGAGGCCAGACATGTCTACATACGGTAGAAAACTCAAACAATGAATGTGAGGATTTGGCAGGCCTGGTACTAACAATTACTACAACAGCCATAAACAGGCAGCACTCCAAGAAGCAATGTTACATCAGAAACCGCAGGGTTACCCAAGGGTACTTTTAATCCAGAAAAAAAAAAAGTATCAGCATTTAAAGACATCCTGCATTTCACACATGTTGCAAAAAATATATTAAAAGAAAAGAAATACTGAAAATTGTTCAGCACATTCAAAAATGCTACTGCATTTCCACGGATTTCCAGGCAACGGTGCTTTGCCACGCTCACCTCAAGCAACAAAATCCCAGTAAGCTTGACAAGCCACAAGCCACCACAGCACCCCAAAGAGACAACTCACAAAGACAACATTATTAGGAAAACACACGCTGCTGAAACTGCGATGATGACTTAATTACAGGGTGCAATACCCTCATTAAAAAAAAATCATTTTTACCGATCAAACAAGAAATTGGTGCTTTTGCACCTCCTCTTAACATAACACACTCTGTCGCTTAACCAGACAGTAAGCCTCTCCCAGTCAGACCAGGCTGCTCAGGCTGCCCAGCCTAGACCGTCACAAAGACGACGCTAGTACCGTTTTCATCTTGCTCCACGTAACGCCAAGGAAAAGCTTTCCTCTTGCCGCAGCAGCGGATTCCGGGGGCACGAAGGCGTCAGAGGCACGGTGGCTCCCGCAATACGGGCCCGGAGAAGCACGTCGTAGTGTGGGAGATGCTGCCGGCTGCGGCGGGAAAGGAAGAGAGTGAGTGAAGAGGCCGAGGGCAGGAAGGGCCCAAGAGCCGAGGTGAGAAGGGCCCGATGTTACCAGCGAAGAGACTCCGACACCCACGGCCCCATCGAAGGACGGACGCGGAGCCCGGGCGCCTCGGGGGAGAGGCAGGAAAGGCCTCGGCCTCCGGCGCGGTTGAGAGGAGGCGGCCAACGGCCCGGACGAGACCAGGCCGTCCTCAGTCCGAAGCGGCCGCTCCGCCGAGGCGCTGCCCCGCGACACAGGCCCGGCCGCCCCGGGTACCTCGCCCCGGGTACCTCACCCCAACCCCAACCCCAACCCCAACCCGAGGCCCCGGCCCCGAGCTTGGCCTTACCTCAGCGCTCCACCCGCAC
>VXBZ01011682.1:98992-110597 GCA_013399135.1 Heliornis fulica | reverse complement strand
CCGGGGTCCGGCCCCGCTGCCGCGCACAGCGCGCCCCCTGCCGGTCCGCGCAGCCCCGCGGGAGCGCCTGTGTCCGGGACGGAGGGACCCGCTGGCAGCCCCGAGGGCCGCGACGGCACCTCCGGGACCGGGTCGGTGGCAGTTCGGTGCGGCTACTCTCCGGATCCATGTGCATAGGGAAGCAAGAATGATTTAACTCTTTTTCCACTCTCATCAAACATAACTGAATTCTCCTGCTGCTCCCTTTTAAAGACACCACCTGGCAGCTTGAAACAAGACATCACTTATCTGAATCAAATTTCTCAATGTTTGCAAGGTATCCCCAAGTGTTCTACTTCCCCCCAAAACATTTGGGGTTACAACTCTGGGGAAAAATTACATAGACCAAATAAAGTAATATATTTGTTTGCAAAAGGCATGCTATGTCATATATTTTCACTGTACATCACTGTCTCTTATGACCATTTCTAAATTGTTAGTGTCATTGCACAGAGCAGTTCAGACAAACAGGTGCAGAAATGAAAAAGCCACAGGACACATCTTGAGGATGGGGGGGCTCAGCAATTTATAGGAGTTTATGGAAATGTTCTGCTCTTGTTAACAACTGTTTCACCTAAAGGCATCAAGCAAAGTAAAGCTTGTCAGGAATTCTCAAAGAGATGCTATTCAGTGGAAATATTCCTTGACTCTGGGATAAAACATACAGAAAAATGAGAGAGAGAAAATAGTTTTTATAGGGTAAACAGTTTCTATACAGGAAACAGCTGGTTTTCACCTAACTGGGGTTCTTGTCTAGGAGGCAAGAGGACACGGACTAAAGCTCTAATTTATCTATTTGCAGCTCTTCCATGAAAAGCCAAGGCTGCAAAGTTCTTGTAGAAGACCCCAGCACATTTCTTCATCGCACCAAAGATTTTGATAGAGATATGAGTCACTAAACCAATTCTTTTCCATCCATCCACTTTTTATTGTATCAGTAACTATGAGATCCTAAAACCTTTGGAGTATCTCTAGGTAAACAACCACATGTTGTAGAAAGCCAAGCAGGGACAAAAAACCAAGGCAGCCTCTGAAGATGTTAAAATAAATTTCCACTTTGCAATATTTTATTTTTAAAAAATAACAAATGCAAACATTGTTTTAAAAGTACTTTCCCACATCTCTCATTCGCAGCACATAGGTTACATAGTTTCCTCATATAGTTTCCTCACATATTTATGGATTTTATTTGTTCCCACCCCACAGCAATTAATGTCCAGGGGTGATGGAGCTGAGTGGATTTTGCTGTAGTCTTTCTTTTATTTTGTTTCTAGACCTTCACCCACACCATTCCATTGTAAACAGATAATTATTATTTCATTAGCGTTCCAATTCAGAATTAATTGGCTAATTTACACATGGATCGATTGTATAAATGTGATGTTTTTGATAGGTGCTTGATATGATTTAAAGTAATTGTTTGTTTTCAGATTTTGGCTTGCATTGAATTGCGAAGTGATTTATCTCCTTATTTACCCTGTCTCAGCACTGCCTCTTCTTTCTCATTATTTTTCTGAAGAGCCACCCTCTTGCTCAGCCGAAGCGTGAATCCGCGGGGTGTGATTCCGTGGTGCCAGCTCCAAAGGGCCGTACCTTCCATCCTGCTGACGTCATGCGCTCACAGAGCACCGCCTTACAGCAGAAGTTACCCGCAGCAGGTTGCAATAATCACCCTTCACGCAGGTTCTTGTACCAACTTTACAGCTGCCGTGCCTGAATGTCTCCCACTGACACCGCTGGTGATAAACATCTGTCACTTTGGGTTCAGTTTCCTTTTCCAGCCTGAGGCGGAGTGGGTGTGTGTGTGTGTGTGTGTGTGATGGGGAAAGTGCAGATTCCTTGTGCTCAGCTCCTCTGCGCCTTTGTCTGTCCAGCCTGGCAGCCGAGCCACGGGAGGGCTGCAGCCAGGAATTGCAGGGCAGAAGCCATGAGGATTGCATCTCCTGCTCTGACAGGCTTTTGACAATGGCAGGACCTCCTCCAGCATGTGCCAGGCAGGAGTCTCTCCCTACACCAGCACTGTTCTCTCCTGCAGAAGTCTGCAGCATTTGGCCTTCCACCAGTTGTAGGAAATGGTAATCCACCGAGGCACAACTTGATTTTTCACAGCTAACTTCACACAGTTCCCATGGAAGTGCTGAAGTGCCTCCTTGCATCAGGAGGAAGAAGAAAGGATGGAAACATAGCAGCTCTCCCCACACAGAAATACCCCTTTCCCAGTCAATCAGAATGAATTTTTCCCTCATCAGATTTTAGAGCTGCTCTCAGGCTGTCCAGGCATCCCAAACCAAGGCTCTCCCCATCCTGCTGCAAACCACTGCATGCTGCCAGGGCCTTTGTAAAATCCAAATTGCTCACAAACACTGCATTTCTCTGTTAGCCTTTCAGCTGCTTCTTTTGAAATGCATGACTGGAAACAAACAGAGACTGGAAACAAAACCCAGAGAAGGGATGCTACTTTCTCATCACAAGGAATGTCTGTTGTGTGGTGTATTTGATAAGGATGTTTCATTCAGGACTAGAAGAACTGTAAGTTAGTTATGCTTTGTAACCTATCTCAGGTTTCACTGGGTTGAGCGTACCAGGGTGTATGTGATGTGTGTGGGTTGGGAGCTATTTTGGAACAGTTAAAGTTGTTCCCTTATTATGCCTCACAATGGCATTTTTGTACCTTTAAATAGAAGGCTTTGTAAGTCTGTTTTCCGTCAGCTTCCTGGCAAGCTGAGAGTTTTCCCTGCCAAATATTACAATCTTATAGCAGTGCAGGAGAGCAGGTTGTTTAATTTACAAGACTTTTGTTTCTGAGGTCCATCCCAGTCCTGCATGTGACTCACAAAGATATCCTTTTCACAGGAAAGAGGAAAAGATGTCTAGGTTGGGATGTTTTTGTGAAACAAGTTCTCTTGCAAACTCCCATGTGATTTGGAATATATCCACGGGGACAGGGCTGATGGACAAACGATGTGATCTAAGCACAGTCTTCATCTCCCACAGCACTATACACATACTGTATATAAGGTGATACGATGTTCTGAAGTCACCACAAACTTGTACATCATATCCTTCACTTTTTGCCATTGTGATCTGCCCACCAGACTAATTTCTAGGAAATCTAATCACCTTTGTGTTGATATTAGTCATGTGTGCACAGTTCATCATGTTCACTAGTGAACCCACAGAATAGAGGTCAGCTAAATATACCAGAGGAAATCTCTTACGAAATGTGTCATGGGGAGCTTTCAAGGCAGAACATGTGCTGTGCTTTAGCATCCCATGCAAAGGTAAGGCTTGTTTTGATCCATCTTACCTGGTTCAAAATACAAAAGGATAGAAACACCCAAAGATCAATGGATAAGTGGCAGCTTTGCAGCTTCTCAATCTGAAGACTGGTGCTTATATACCAAGTCATAAACTCTGAGTTATCATGTAGGATGCAAAAAAAAACCCCCAAACAAAAACTCAAAATAAACTGCAAACATCAGTGCTGTTGAAATCCTAATTAAGCAGTTCTCTTTGTGCCCATAAACAGCTTATTTATCAAAATCCACAAGCATCCTGGAACCACACCTGAAAAAGCTCTGAGTATTTTCAGCTCCTACTGAAATAAAAAATGCTACAAAGTTGTATGGTGAATGTTTTACTGGCCTGGCTAGAAAAGGTGTCTTATGATCCATGCTCAGCCTTCAGACCTCAGCTCCAAATTGCCCATTTGCAGAGAGCCAACAGAGAGTGGAGTAGATCCAACGTTTGTGTGCACAGCAGCAAGACAATGTGCAGTTTTAGGAGTCCTTAAATAATCATTGATTTCAAAAGTGTTACAGCCCATTGACTCAAAAATCAGCTACTTATAAAGACTCTGGCATTCATATCAGAGATCCTTGGCAATTGTGCAAGAGTTGCGCTGAGAGTACATACTGAACATGAGCTGTGTTTTGATTTTCATTACAAGATCCCCAAGTCACCCTAATTTCCCTAAGAACTTTTGTTACAACTGGGATGACAGTATGAACCAGCTTCTTCTGAATTAGCAGATCCCTAAAATAGTTTTGTGGTTTTTCAAAATAAATGAATAATTGGGCTGGTTTGTGCTTCCACACGAGCTTCTGTGTCAAGACCTCTGTGTTCATCACATTTATTAATGGTTCTGTTTTGCCTGCCCGTCCCTAAGGAAAGCTGCTCCTCCAGCAAGCTCAACTTTTCAGGAATCCCAAGAAGCCCAAGTGATGTGCACACTACAGGAGGCTCCTTTTATGTATTTTGGCTGAGATATCAAAAGGACTTCTTGTCTTTAGGTGCACAGCGGCTCAGGTGCTCATATAACTCCTGCAGCTCACAGTCTCAGTTCTGCAAAACAGCACAGAGAGAAGGTGTCTGGGCTTCTTTCCACATACTGTTTCTGTACCTTTCAGGAAAAACCTATCCTAGATAATGAAATTTCTTATTTCCATCCTCTCTATATAAGTTCTCAAATCCTCATGACTGCACTGGGGTAAGAGTTCTTTCTTCCAAAGCCAAATTCCGAATCATCTTTCCTGGAGCTGCAGCTTTACAGTTATGTAGCATGTGTTGCTTTTTGGTTGTGATTGCTTGTTTGTTTCTTTTCCATGGTTGAAATATTACAAATCTATCAGAAAGGCAAGCATCATGAAGAAAATATTATAAATAGATATTAAATATTAGCAACTCATATCAGAAATTCATTAGTAATAATCCCAATGAGAGCAATGCTGATGGAGAGCAGCAGGACTAAACGTGCTGTTGTGTAAAACTTCCAGTGCTCAGCTTAAATAATATCTCAGTCATCACAGCTCCAACACTGCTTTCTGCATAACAGGGGACTGTCTTTGACATTAAGCCACAGTTCAGCCTTGCAGTCCAGAATGGTGGTTTAAAACTACTTCCTCATCTAGAGATGTGAGAAGCAATCATGAAGTGCTAACAAGGAAGACTTTTTCACCTTATTTTACCTGAGGTAGATGTTTAAGCTCACACTGAGGGCCCATAGATAATATTAGGGAAAAAAAAATTGGAGACTGTATGATATTGAACATCTTGTCCAAGGTGGCAGATAGGGCAAATAATAATAATAATAATAATAATAATAATAATAATAATAATAATAATAATAATACATGTGGCAGAATGTGGAACAATTTCAGCTTGCCACATGCATGAAATGCAATACATTTAAGCCTTGTTTAGTATCTACCCATGATAGAATCGACAGAATAATAATCCTAACATGTTAAGCAAGCATTAGCTGTATCCTGATATGTATTCATACTATGTGTTGCATTCCTAGCATGTAAAATATGTTACTTGTGTAATGCTNAGCCACAGTCCAGCCTTGCAGTCCAGAATGGTGGTTTAAAACTACTTCCTCATCTAGAGATGTGAGAAGCAATCATGAAGTGCTAACAAGGAAGACTTTTTCACCTTATTTTACCTGAGGTAGATGTTTAAGGTCACACTGAGGGCCCATGGATAATATTAGGGAAAAAAATGTGGAGACTGTATGNTTGCATTCCTAGCATGTAAAATATGTTACTTGTGTAATGCTGTCATTAAAAAAACACTTTTAATGTATTTCTATTTCCCTATATATCCCTTTTGACTCAAATATTTCATTCAGGCAAATTGCATCAAATATCCACATCATGCCACCATGAGAAGTTTGTTGTGCGTTGCTGTGCGTGCAAACCGCAGTGGAGGGAAGAAGAGGATACACTCAAAGGCTCTAGGGCAAATGCACAGATGATACCTCTGCCTTTTGTTTGTTTGGTGGGTTTTGGTGTGAAGGGACGGTATGAATGAGGGGGAAAAGCGCTGTCTCTCTCATTAGCGATTCTGATTTCATTCTGCTCCAGAGACCGTGCTCGCAATGCGCTGAAGCTGATCGGAGACCGCAGAGCACTGATCAGGATTTCCAGATGTCCTTGATAATGCCCTTTGCCTTCATAATCAAGCTCCAAAATTATAATATATTGATCGTGACGCTTCGCAGCCATATGACACGCAGAGCGCTATCGATAAGCAGCTCGGATATTTTCAGGCGACAACCACGGGTGGGGGGCGGTGATTAAAACCACCAGAATCTTCTCCGGGGAAACTTGAGCTGAGTGTGGTGAACGTACCAAAACGATTCTGCCTTTGTTTGGGCACAGATGTCCACCTCATTCCGAGCAGGACGATGGCCGTCCTGGTAGCATCTCCTTGTATCGCCGGGGAGGCTCGGTCCCTTCAGCACCACGGCCAGCGCCGGGCGGGGGCGTGGCTTCCCGAGGGGGCGTGGCGATGGGCGGGGCCATCCCAAACGCCCTCCCGCGGTATCGGGGACGGTGGGTCCCATCCTGCACCCCGCTACAGTGCCCGGGGGACGCCGCCGTGAGCAGGCTGCGGGGCCGGAGCTCGAACGGACGGGCTCGCTTGGGGTGTGAGGGCGACGGGCGCTCGAGTGCTGGGCTGCCAGGGCAACCAGGCTCGGAGACTCACTGGTCCTGAGCAGCAAAGTCATTTAACTGCACGGAAATCCAGAGATGACAAACTCAAACCGGGGCTCTTTGCCTGCTGTGCCCTGAGTAGTAGGCAAATTCGAGAGAGTTACATCTTGGTTTGTTTTCATGGCAAGGCATTTTATAAGGAGACAGGGAAATTGTTTCCCTTTCCAGCAGCGCTGGCGCATTGCTCTGTTTACTCTCCAGTTGGTATTTTTTGTACTTCTTAGAGATATATCAAAGTTTATGCAGTATATGTAACTTGGGGGAGATGGAAAAGACACTGACAATATTAATTGTTTCATAAATAGCTGCAGGTAGGATAAACTTTTTATACCCTTGGTTTAAACCCTGGTATTGAAAAACCAATAGTCTGCCATCTGTTTATACTTCTCTTGGCGTACAAGGCAGATATATTAGAGTGAATGAAGCTAATAAAAGGCTACAGGCAGCATTTTCCACACTCAACTTTTAGGCACAGCCTCTTTTTCAAAAGAAAACCATCTTTTATTTGGGAACATTATAACTATGCCGTCCGTCTGTAAAAACCTATGAAGAGCCAGGAATTACAACTAGAAAGGACCCTTTGCTTTTAGGAGAGCACTTCTTCACACAAGCAATTCCACTGACTCCACAGACCTGATTCTGCAAGTAACCACTGATGCAGAAGGATGAAGGGCTCCACCAGCCAACCCAGCGGCATGTGGGTCTCTGTGGCAAAGCTGATGGAGATCTTGCAAAAGTTTTTCATCCAAGTAATGGTAAAAGAAATTCTTTAGAAATCTATCTGCATGGCAAGAATTTTTCTCCTGAGTCCATTTCTTTTATTTGGCATTTTAGTCCCTGTGGGGAGAAACAAGGAAGTAGGTTATGGTGGGTTTACCTCTGCTTTAATTTTAAAAAAATATTTTTATTATCTTCTGTGCAGTGTCACACACAAAAGAAACAGAGTTTGCACATCTTTTAAACAAGTTCCAATGCTATCATGTTCTGCTAAATTAATGTTAGAGTGTTAGGAAGATATATATCATAGAAGAAACTGAGGAGTGGAATACAAAAACTCAAGGAAAGAAGGAAAAAAATGAGAACTCAGCATCTGATATTCCACAGGAATTTGTGAAATTATGATATGCACATTTTTCCATAGCATGACAGGGCTCCACTAGAGTTTTGAGTAGATGCTCCGGGACACCAAGAGCAACAGTAATCCTGAAAACATTTGACAGAAGGTTTCCTTGGTTTTACCACGCTCTATGAAAAAGAAATGTGAAGCCAGGTGTCCTGGCTTTAAAAGCATTCCTTCATGAACCATCTTCTACAACTTCACAAAGTTTCTGTGCAGATACAAAGGTCTGATCCCATGGCAAAGGCATAAAACTAATTACCATAGGGAACACCAAAACATGGTCCTTTTCTAACTTCATTTCAGCTCCAGAGTGGAGGAGGCTTTTGCTCTGCAGCCATATTTATTTCATATCTATTTGTTGCTCAGACTAGAGTAAATCAGGAGTACCTGACTGCGTCAGCATCTCTCAGGTCCAGAAGGTTTTTAAGGACATGTTGCAGAAAAGTAGAAACTACCTGAAGAACACCAAGAAGAAAAACCGCAACCAGGGCACTGGTGGAGTCCTGTGTGGCACCAGGCACCAAAGCCAAGGAGAGCCAAGGCTTTTTGTTTGCCTCACAGGCAGTGCACCCAGGAAGGGTCTCTGACCACCCAGACTTCAGAGGCAGCTGTCAGTAAGAATAAGCGCTGGCTGGAAGGTGCTTTCACTCTTTGCCCGCTGCTTATTGTAGCTCAGCCTTAGGATGTGTGTAGTGGCTGTATGTAGGACAAGATGAAAAAGACCACCTTGGTTTCAGGGCTGGAGTAGATATCCTCCACCCTAACTCCTTCTGTGATCAGCAGGAACTGGTCAGACAGAGGGAAGAGCATTTGGGCCACCCAAGAAAAAGCCAAACTTCGCTGCAGTTTCAACCCAAAGAGTGCCACAAGAAGAGATGCTCAAGGCATGGCCTTCTGTTGCTCTAACAAGCCTGGGCAGGAGCCAAGGAGGATTTTTTCTTCATCAATGTGATAACCAGCAGCCTCTATGTAAAAGTATTTATCTTAGTCATGTTAATCTCACCATTAGACTCTAATTTCTAGCTCCCATGTCAGAGAACAAGGCGCAAGCGCTCCGCGGTAGCACGGCTGACGCAGCAATATGCTTTTGCCGCTCACAGCATCTGTTGAGCTGCTCTGAAGCTCCACAACCAAATCCCATTTCCAGCAACACACGTGTTTGCCTTTCTCCTCAACCTGCCAACTCTAATGACTCACAATTAAATAAAAGCCTTCCTCGTTCTCCGGGTCTCCCCGCCCATCCTCCCGCCGAGACTCCGGCTTTAATTTCGCCCTGTGACATTCTCACGGCAGCAGGGTGTTACGGCAGGCAGCAGGATTATGACTCATCATGTACTGTGGGAAGTGATGATGATCCAAAAAGCAAACAGAGGTGGGCAGTGAAGGAGAAATCACTTATGCAAATAGAAATATTTTCAATAATGATCAACAGCGTGAGGAAGAATATAGGAAAAATTACATAGGGCAGAGGAGCTTCATTTTTAAAATGTTCCCTAAGTGCTAGAAATCTTCCCATCTTCATTTTTTTCCCTTTAAACTCTGTCATTTGTACAGCCTATTAACCTTTAACTTTATGACTATCCTAACGTGAAATACTGGCAGCATTTAAGGCTGAGCATACTAGAGACCTGCCTTCCTGGTTGGCAACAGAGGTGAAGCACTTTCTTTTAAATCAGTCATTTTTAATACCAGTCATATACACACAGCTATTTTTAGATTCACGTGCTGGCATTGCCTGTAATAAATGGTCTACAGACTCCAGTTGTCTTTTCTCAGAGGTCTCCAAGTTTCCTTCTTGCCTGGGCTCTCCCAGTTTGTCACCCTAATTGTTAGGCTTCAATTCTGCACCAAAGGAGTGGATCAAATTAAATTATTTCCTTCAAACTCCTTCTTTCTCGTTCTTGAAAAGACAATGTAAAATGAATCATTTGTGTTTACGAGAGCTGCTGGGGAGTCGAGCCAAGGCTGGAACTTCACTGTCTGAAGCACTAAACCACTGTTACTGGGCCATTTCTGCCCCGAAGACCTGGCAGTCTACTTGGGACAGGGGAAGGATGGGTGATTAAGTGACTTCCAAAAGGTGGTGAAGATGAAGTGGCTCATCTGGATGGTGTGTGCTGGGGCCGTATCGATTCCACCCGCGGCAGGGGATGTAAGTGGTTTAACGAAGAGCTTGTGTGGTTTTAATTGTTATCATTATTTCCAACCATAAGAGTGACAAGGGCTGCTCAGACCTGGGGACTGGAACTCGTGTTGTTTATATCTAAATCTCAGCAATTAAACAGCATGTGGGGGTGGCAGGGGACAATCTGTTGGGAAGATCCCCTGATGGCTGCCTTCCTTCAGGGCTGGGCATGGCCCCACTGTGGGGCAACACCGTGGCCCAGGAGAGCTTCCCAAAATAGGTCTTAGTTAGAAAGAACAGCCGAAGCTGTTACACCAACAGCTGGGAAAATGTTGCCTCAGAGCTGTACTGCCAGAATTTATTTATACAAAGTCTTCCCCTTTTCCCTTGCTCTTCCAGACTGGGGAAACCTTTGAAAAGCTCAGTGGGGAGTCCTGAACCAACATTTTGCCAGGCAGGAGACCGTGCCTCGCTCCTTAATCAGAAAATATCTAACCCCAAGGAGTGAGATGGGGACCGTGGTGGAGCTGGCTGCCCAGCCCAGTCCTGCCAGGTGGCTCGGGTGTGGGAGGAAGCCCAGGGCCATACCAATGTCCCTCTGCTCCCTTCCTGAGTGACAGACATGGGCAAGTGCCTTGGAGCTGTGCTAGTGCTGGTGTATCACAGCTGCAGCAAAGGTTTGGACCTGGAGGTTTTACTCTGATGCAAACTTTTCTCTGAGCACTTACTCCTAAAAAGAGAGATAGAAAATGGGTCTCACAGGGGTCTTCTGCTCTCAGGGCTGGCTTCTTTTCCTCCTAATCCAAGACTGCAGGCTTACTTTTGGGTAGGAGTGGTCATCCCCCAGCCCAGGCTGAGCAGAGGGTTTGGCTGGCCTTTTGGCCACGGATCAAATACAACCTAGGAAAATGAATCATGAATTCATAGAATCACTTGGGTTGGAAGAGACCTTTAAGGTCATCGAGTCCAACCCCAGCCTGACCCTGCCCAGTCCACCTCTAGATCATGTCCTTCAGCACCTCATCTCTTGGCCTTTTAAATCCCTCCAGGGATGGTGATTCCACCACTTCCCTGGGTAACCTGCTCCAATGCCTGACAACCTTCTCATTAAAGAAATATGTGGAATATATAAGGATTTGAGCAAGGAGATCAAAGGAGGAAATGCAGAGCTGAGCTTGCTCTTGTATCCTATGTGTACATTGTCTTACCCAGTGCTCCATCCCGTCTTTTCTACTCATAGGAATGGATTTACAAGGTGGCAGAGGAAGCAGACAGCACTCATGGTGGTGTCTGCAGATATAGATTTTGCAACAGAGTCTGCCCATGAGATGGGGCCCAGGATGCCACACCGGCAGGCTGCATGGTGCAGGGATTTCCCCAGGTGACAGCACAGGTGCCCACAAGGACAGCTGGCACATGCCACCGCACTCGGCACAGCTAGCCCACCCATGCCACCTCCTGCCCTCATGAGGCCTGAGGAAGGTGCCCAAAACTTCACTGGTATTTGGTCATAGAGCTGCTTTT
This sequence comes from Heliornis fulica, assembly GCA_013399135.1. Lineage (NCBI taxonomy): Eukaryota > Metazoa > Chordata > Aves > Gruiformes > Heliornithidae > Heliornis > Heliornis fulica. The sequence continues at coordinate 99,289 of VXBZ01011682.1, read as the reverse complement.
CTAAACTCCATCTGGGTTTAGAAATGCATTTAATTTAGGCACGCTCTTGGGCCCTATTGATTTTAATGTAACAATTAGATGTTTAAAACTTAGCACGTGTTTAATTGCTGCAGTGAATAACAGTGGACTGATGCTGGTGCTTTATGCACCTTGCTGACCCCATGCCTGGGAGAGCAGTGCTGCATCAGCCCCGTGGCAACAAAATCACAGGGACAGCATTTGTCCCAAGCCTAAAATCAGATGATCCTGAATTCTTGGTTTTACTTTGGAAGTATATACAGTTTCCTAAAAGGAAGG
>VXBZ01011682.1:61492-93992 GCA_013399135.1 Heliornis fulica | reverse complement strand
GCCTTACATTTTCATGATTTATATAAATACTTTTGCAGCTGTATTGTATTTTATTTTTATCTTTTGCATTTTATTGGCACAAAACTACTTGTGCATTTGCAGTGCTCCCATGCGTATTTACCTATTTACTCCCATGATTATTTATTGAAAGCTATCTCATGCTCAGTTACTTTTCCACTTTCTTTTGCTTTAAACATTAAACAGATGCAGTATATTTTCAAATAATTTAAACACAAATCTTGATGAGTGAATTTGCTCCTTCCGCTGCGTCAGTGGCTTCTCTTCCCCGTTCCTTTTTTCCTTTCCTGTACATCTCTATCTGTGCTATGAAATCAAATGCCAATTAGAAAGCCTCAGGATCTCCGAGGAGGCCATGCAATTTCAAATGTTTGCATTAGCACTCATATAGAAATTCTGTGTATCTCTTTTGCTCTCCTTGTTCTCTCCATTCCTCTCCCCTGTTTCTGGAGAGAGGTCACTTTGCAATTGCGGATCATTCTCCGAACACCTTAATTTCTCGTACTCCTGGTTGAAAAGCCAGTTACTGCTGCGTGGCTTCTCTGGACTTGTAAAATACACTAATGCCTGATGCACTGGATAGGACCCTTCCTGCAGCAAGAGGTTTGCCTGAGTGAGAAGTAAAGGATAGAGCATGTCATACATTTGTGGGGTTATTCGTGAAACTCCTTTAAGGAAAACTTCTCTGAGTTTCTTCTTTCACCCAAGAATGCTGTTACTGGAGTGATGGAGGTCCCTGCATCCAGCAGCAGCAAATAACAGTTGTCCTCAGACAGATCCTGGGAGAGAAAGGAAGCGAGGAGGGTGTGGGAGAAGATTACAGAGGATCAGAATTATTTGGGTAGTAGGGTGGAAGTGCTATGGGGACATGTGGTCTCAGTCACATTTTCAGAGGAGGACTGAGCCCAGAAGGTCACAGCCACAGCCTCTGCCTTGAATCCCATCTGGGTACAAGAACTTGAGACTAAGTGACAAAGTAGGAAGGAAAAAAATGAAGAAAGGGCTTTTTTCAGGGCATTGCACAGTGAGATAACTTCCCTAGCATACAAAACCTTGATTATTTTGCTCACTGGCAAGCAGAAACCAAAAGCACTGAAGACCAATGCTGTGCCCTGCACCCCCCAAAGTCCTACTCACCCGGTCTGTACCAGGTCCACCAAACCAGTGGCAGCATCCAGCAAATCTGGAAGCCCTTAGGCACAGTCACAATTTTGGAAGAGTCTTCCTAAAATATTCCAGGAGTCTTAAAGTGACCAAAAGATATGCTGCAAGAGGTGATTTTTGGGTGCTGCATTGGGGTGATTTTTTTCCCCCGTTACAATTCCTACAACCTCAACTCCAGCTTTGCTGAACACAATACCATCACACAGTGCAAACTTCTGTTAAAAAATGTTTTAAAACCCCAGGGGTGGTTAAATTGCATCTTGACTTCTTGTCTGCTGCTGGGAAGGGAGTTCACCCTCCTCTAGCTGGCAACAAAAGTGGAAGCTTGCTGTCTGTGGGGACCCTCCAGTTCTTGGGTTTGGTGGCTGGGCCCCCAGGATGCCTTCTGCTCCCTCTAAGCTGAAGGAGACTTGCCAGTGGCCTGGGCAGCCCATGGGGTACAGAGCCACCGCGCCAGGCTACTGTATCACAGGCTATACCCAGCTCAGCACCAGGCAGGACTGGGATGTCTGATGCAAAGATCTCTGCCTCTTCTCTGATCTGCCATTCAGATCTACTCACCTGGCTGAAAGCCATTATTCCCTTAACTGTTGCTTATTTTTAAGTAATACAGCTGCTCTGCACAATCCTAACCACCTTTTTGATTGTTCATTAGGGACCTGCAATACTCTTGGTTTATTCCATTTAAACAGGGATTTAACTAACAGTAGTTATGTGCCCCATCACCTCTTCATTATTAGACTGAATTGCTTCCTAAGGACCAAATCATGCAGAGTCTGGCAGTGTCTGCCGGGCACCTTCTCTTCTCATCCATTTCACTTAGGCAGCAGCTTTCGATGGGAATTGATGGCAGGATCGGGCTGGACGAGTCCTGAGCCGACGTTCAGATTCTGCATTCAAAATCTTCATTTGCAGCAAACAATGACACACGTGACTCCTCTTAATGCAAGCTAATGTCTGCAGGACCATCAAGGAACGAAGGCCTAATAAAGGATCGATAATCACAATGATCTAAGTAACGGGTTTGAAATATTTAATCAGAGGCAACGATTAAGATTCTTTTAGATGTTGCAAACATAAAGCTTAAGGTCTTGAATCCGAGTCAAGCATTTACCCTTAATGTCTCCCTAAATGATGACTCCTTCTGCTCCAGCTCAGTTACCTACAGAGCCAGCATAGAACTGGAAATCAGGCGTCGAAGATCGTGTGAAATTGCGGTGAACTTTCCTCCTTTGCGAGCTTCTCATCACTTTTAAACAATGCTGAAGATAAAATTCAGAATCTAGCTTGCATGACAGCAAACCATTAAATATTCCCATGGAAATTTTGGATTAAGTAGACTTGCATTTTATAAAGCATAAGGACCTGCCATCATCTCTCAGCTGATGGGGGCTGAAATGTTACTGGGCTTTTTGGTGTCATTTTTATCTGTGTGGTATACAGATTTTGTAAGGGAAGGAGAATATTTGCTTGCTGGTAGCCCGAATTCCACCAGAGATACAAATCTCTGTCTCTGAGAATGATAAAAGAAGTCAGGCAGGGTATTGTATACCATCTTGCATTAAGAAAAACTCAGAGCTTTAAGGCCATCTGTATTTAAATCCAAGGACAGATGAGACATTTAAATTTTAGTAGCACTCAGTTATATGCCTGACATAGAGAAATGGCTGCAATCCTTTTTATCAGGCTGGAGAACAGGCATTAAATGACAAAATATTAGTCAGGCCATAGATCCACGAAACCTATAAGTTCTGCAGCAGCTTCATTAAATCTGTTTTTTATCAGAGGGGAGAGAAGGGTCTGGTATAACATTGCCGGCATTTGAGGCATTGGGCTTTTAGAGGATCGCTGCCAGATACTTCATCCATCTGTCTATTTTCATATTTATTGTTTTACCAATCACTTTATTCATCCGTCTGTTCATCTGTGTAAACCCATTTTTTTAAATTTTAATTTTTATTTATAGACTGACCTTAATAAACTCTCCTCAAGTACCGCATGTTTATCACTGTCACGGATGAAAACGTTATTAATGACAGGAGGGCTGAGCAGAGGAGACGACTGCCCTTTAAATTCCTTTTCAGCTGACTGGACCGCAGCAACTCAGCTGGGTGGAGGTGGCTGGATCGATAAGGTCGGAGTTCAGTCACTGGTCCCATCTCCTCTATCATCCCCATCACTGCCAGCTAACGATGCCTGCAGGTAGAGCGGGGGCATCAGGATATGTGTATGTATTGCCGAAGGATTTTCTGCCCTGTAGGAGAAGCTGTGGGTAGTTTAGTGTATTTATTTTGAAATGAGTACGAGGGAAGATGTGGGAGGTGGCACCGGGAAAGCAGCCCGGTGTGGTTAGAGAACATACCGCTGCCTCTCCGCGCTGCGCTGGTGCCCTGCGTCTCGGCTCTTCCCGGGAAAATTCTGATTAAACACAGACACGGGATGCACTGGTTGGTAAACACTTTCCAGTCACCCTGAGGAACGAGAGGTGAGTTAGTTTCCAACATGTAGTCACAAGCCCTGTACTTTCAGCTCAACTACTTAAGCCGCCTTAACCGCCCGGTGTCGATGACCACAACGCCGCATCTGCCCGCAGCAGCCGGGGCTGTGACACCTACACCTGCTTTGGGCTGCAGTAGGTGCATTTCTTTTTGCAGGTGCAAATGAAAGGGAATGAAAGGTATTATTAGAAATCATGTCCCTGTTTAATTGCCAACAGCAATATGGAGGAGTGTCACGCTGAACACAGAAGGTGGTTAGAAGTACCTCAAAATCACACACCTATGGATTAAGAGCGTATCAAATTTACGGCAGGTAATAGTCACGAGGTGGCTATAAATGCTTTACAAGTTCACTTGGTTGACATAAGGTCTAACCTTGCTGAAAAAAATACATTTTTATTCTGCTGACTTAAAGTGGGTTTGACAAATACTCTCCCGGATAACTGAACCCTCAGGTTTTATCTTTGGTTGGCTTAGGTGCTGCTTGTGATGGAGTTTTGCTCTGAAAGATGTAGCTGTGAGGCTGGGGACATTCCCCTCACGGCTTCATCTCACCTCCCAGCTTATTAGAAGCTTTGGATTCCTGCCTGGGATTTTATTTTGACATCAGAGGTGTAAATCAAGTCATAAACATATTTAAACGAATGTTGTTGAAAATCTGTAATTCTGACAGCTAAATGAGCAACAAAAAGCGCATATAATATTTGGTGACACGTAATTTTAACTTCATCCAGTCTCTTTGCTTTTGAGCCATTGTTACCTGCAGGATCAGGCAATAAAATAAGGATGTACAAGAATGTGTCAAATGTAGGGCTTCCCTAAATTACACTCTGAGGCACAGATTAATACATTTAATACATTCCAGTCATGAGTGAAGTACTTATAGCAGAACAACTGCTCCTTCAGTGATATCATTCACTGGAATGAACTACAGCTAACAGTGACAAGCTGGAAAAATGCCCCCACTTTTCAAACTGTACAAATGGCATTTGGACACAGTAACTCAAAACTGGACACTTCATTTCAAGTTTAAAGCTAGTGGTCCAGTCAAAAGCTATTACTCCATCTTCTTTATTTGTAGTCCATGCTTTTGTGCTCTTTAAGAATCAAATAAATACTGGTGTAATGGTTAGCAACTGCCAGTTCAACGAAAAATACTGCTAAATTCACCAATAAGTCTTTTTTCTACACACACAAATTTATGACATAAGAACTGAACCCATTCCTGTTACAATGTCTGGATAGTTTTTTAATGTAGAGGGAGACTCACTTTAGTGATAAGAGTTTAAACCTCAACTACTTTTTCCTTCTTTCTGGATCATACATCTAGATAGAGCAGAGCGCGAAATAAACGACCGGTGCGTGTAAGCCAGGGTGCACCGAGCTGGCCTGTTCTCAGCTCCATCAATCCGGCAGAGGCGAGGGATGTCTGCGGCTCTGTGGCCTCTCATGCCAGCTGCTCCTTCCCTCCTGTGTTTGCACCGAATGAGAAGAGGTTATATTAACATGGATGTGAGAACTGCCCCCTCTCCACACTGTTTTAATAACTTGATGGAGAAGGGGAGGAGACCGAGCTGGGTACAAGCTCGCTGGATGCCTCCTCCGTGTCGCTGGGGGCATCTTTACTAGAGCAGGTTGCTCAGAGCCCCACCTAGCCTGAGCTTGAGTGTCTTCAAGGATGGGGCCTCCACCACCTCTCTGGGTAACCTGTGTCAGGGATCTACCACCCTCAGAGTGAAGAATTTTCTCCTAAAGGTTACACTAGTAATTGCGCTACACTTCTGAAATTGGCCAATGCAAGACCTAAACAGAGAAGGTGTGATCAAAAGAGAAATGGGTTCAAGGGTCTCCTGTCTTCTTTCCAGGCAGCTGCACTGAACCCAACAGTAGAACAAGGACCTAACACCCACCCCAGGGATCAATGGATTGGTTTGGAAAGGGAGCAAAAGTTACACCACAACATTTGTGCAGAAAAGCACACAAATATTCCACACACACACACCCCCCCAAACTCCTGAGGTTACTTTCAACTTGTTTTGAAGAAAACAAGGAACTAAACTGCAAATAACTGGATTTTCTGAAATTTTTTTTACTAGTTTTGTTCTTCAGCTTCCCCAGAGAGTGACTGTAACCCTCTTCCTTTTTGTCAGAGATATTTGTCACCTATAAGACTTAAAATTCCACGTCTGTTTCCAGGTTTCCTTTCCTCCAGTGCGGGTTCTGCGTGGTCCCACCATCAGAGGGCCCAGGGTATCTGCAACACTCAAGAAAAGTGTCTGGAAACAGAAATTATTTTAATTTCCACAGAACTGACTTAACATTTTATTTTATTCAGTTTCTTAAAGACACTGACACCGAGATGAACAAGAATTTTATGATGTTCTAAGTAATTTAATTTGGTGTCATAATTAAATTTTGATTAATTCTAGCCACATGGAAAATTATGAAGGTTTTTTTTTTTTCCCTCTTATCTTCAGGGTACATTTTAAAGATTTTGTATTAACTGCAAGTAATGTGAGTTGGGCAGAACCGTGATAGTCTGCAAACAAAGCACCTTTAGTGCCTGAGAAAGGATAAATGACAAGTATAACTGTCCCACTGATCTCAGCATTGACATCAGGAGAATACAAAGACCCTGGAAGCTATTGTGCAGAAAAAAGTAGGCTGCTAATACACATACCTCTGCCACCTCGCTTCTTCCACCGCTGGCACTGAACAGAATGTGTCTGTTACTGTCTTTCCCTCTCAGAGAGAACCTCCTTAGAGTTGATTGCTTCTCAAATGATTGATCAGAGCTCAGCAGCCCCAGCCCCGTGCAGTGCAACGCGCTGTTGAAACGACAGGGTGGAAGACTGGGACGCTGGTAGGTTCTCTAAAACCACAAGATCACAGACTGGTTTGGGTGGGAAGGGACCTCAGAGTCCACCCAGTCCCACTGCCTGTCATGGGCAGGGACACTCACTACCACCAGCCCAAGGTGCCCAACGCCCACCCAACCTGGCCTGGAAGGCTACCAAGGATCCAGGGGCAGCCACAGCTTCTCTGAGCACTCTGTGCCAGGGCCTCCCCACCCTCACAGGGAAGAATTTGTGCCCAATATCTCATCTGGATCTGCCCTCCTTCAGATCACAGCCATCAGCCCTTGTCCTCACCCTCCCTTCCCTTGTAACTAGCCCCTCTCCAGATTTCCCATAGTCCCTTTAGGGTCTGAAAGGCTGCTATAATTAAGATTATTTTAATCCTGTTGCCTTGACCAGTTGACATGACTTTTTGAGTTTAGCTGATATCTAAAAAAGTCAGATTTGAGCAGCCTGAGCATACAGACTTGTGAGTCTCTCTCCTGAGTTATGCCCTAGCCCCAAAGGAACGCTGAGAAGATGTGCTGTCTGCAGGAGGTACTGACTGGTGCAGGTTTAGTGCAGCGCAGCTCCAGTAGGGCCGAATTCCCCAGCTCTGGCAAGGTCTGCCCTTGCTGAAAGCATTCACAGCTTGTTCCTGGGAGTTTCCACATGGCCATCATCCTCAAGTGTTTGTATGGCAACAAGACACTGCAGGGCCTTGCAGGATGAGTCCCAAGGAAGAGGAAGGGCTGTAGATACTCAGAAAAATCCTCACAATTAACATTCATTTGAAAAATAGAATCAGTATCTCTTTTCCTTCCCCTCCCTGCCATTCTCTCTTGTGAAATAGCTTCACAGGGAGGAACCTATTCTTGGCCATTGCACATCATTAATTTTAGAGCCATTTCTCTCCTGCTGCATCTTACGGTCCAGTGTTACACTGCGTAACGTCGTCATCCCAGCACAGGAAACATCATCCATTTCAGCAGAACGCTATGGACCAGAATTACTCAGTTTAAGAGGCCTAAACTAGACATCAGAGTAGTGCTGGGTGGAGCTGACGTACAGCTACACAGTCAGGAAGATACATGGCACATGAAGAGACACTGCTTTATGCAAAGGGACTGGGAGTGCAGGCAATAGCTGGGAAGCTTGGGAGATTTCTCAGGAGAGGCTTGCTTTGAAATCCAAATTTGAAGAATATAAACCAACCCTATTAAGATACAGTCCTGCTTCTGCTCACTAGTTTTTCTTAAAAACTAACCTGGGTGTTGTTTTATAGAATCATAGAATCATAGAATGATTAGGGTTAGAAGCGACTCCCAGAGGTCATCCAGTCCAACCCCCCTGCAAGAAGCAGGGACACCCCCAACTAGATCAGGTTGCTCAGGGCCTCATCCAACCTGGCCTTGAACGTCTCCAGGGATGGGGCATCCACCACCTCCCTGGGCAACCTGTTCCAGTGCTCCACCANCCTGTCCTCGTAGGAAAGGTGCTCCTTATGTTAGTCCACAGCCATTCCTAGCCCAGCCTGTTGACACCTTGGTGCAGAACCGTCTTGTTTTTAAATATTTTTTATCCAGATAACTGGGGTCTGTATGTATCTTGTACAGTGAACCACAGTAGGGGATCTGGGATCAGTGCAAATAAGAATGAAAAATAACATTATGGTCTAAATTGCCATGACTAATTCTTCGTGTTACCAATACCAAATCCAATTCAATCTATATCACAGGATTACCTCAGTGGCCAAGTACTAACCCACAACTTTTCCTGTGTCTCTCTGCTTTTCCATGCAGTACTATCAAAATGTATTTCCAGTCCTGACTTTGACTCATTAAGTCCTGTTAACAAGATTGTTTAAGAATTCATCCTTTCCAGGAGAACTCTCCTCAAGGTGCTCATGGGGAGCAGCTGTCAAACCTGTCATTCCTGGGGAACCCAACACGATGTACCCAACAGTCCTGCTGCAGTGCCCGTGCAGGGTACTGAGCACGGAGTAAAATGACAAAATAATTGGATTATACATGCACAATTCAGACTTCCAGTTACTGGGAGCTTTCTTGCTTCTGGTTTCCACAGAAAAGTCAGGTTTTTGTTCCTTAGGCCCTTGTACTGCTTATTTACATATGAAAAGGTAAGTTTATAAAAGAGCTTTCCTATTTTACTACATCTAATAGTTAATAATTTAAATCTGTAGCCATTATCATCATATAGATTGACACAAATGGCATATGGATCATTCTGGGGATGAGGGTTAGTTTCTTTTAAGAGAGAATTGTTTTAGTTTTTGCAGGAAATTAATCAGGGGAATGGGCTTTGTGGAGCATGGAGCAAATCTAATCTGTTCTTTGTTCAAATTTGCCTTGCTCCAATTCCTAGCAATTGTAGACAACATGCTCTTTTGTTCGGGAGCCACTTGTTACATGCATAATTAGAGACTGCAGTGGCTGTGTTTAAAGAAAAACTGTTTTCCAATGTAATGTGTGATCTTGATAATAGTATTTTCATCAAAGGTAGCAATTACATTCATTAAGCTGGGACTGGCAAGGCAGCAAGGAAATTAAGTGGAAGGTGAATAAAAAGCTCCCCGTTTCTTTTTAAAATCTCTGTCTCTTTATAAGTTGAAATGCACCATGTTGAGCTGCAAACTGGAAAATACATACTGAATATAAAAAAAAAAAAAAAAGAGAGAAAAAATAAAGTCCTCCTTAACCTTTCTGAATAATGATCCAGAAGATATCCTAGGGACACCTACTATAGATGCACTTTTCAAATTAAAGGGCTTTATTCTACATTAATTTCTTATGCAAGTTTTAAACGAGCTCAACATATGATTCAGGTCTTTAAAGGCTCCAGGCTCCCTAGGATTAATTCACTGTTCTTTTCACACATAAATTAATTGTTTTGTGTTCTCAAAAACAGCAAACAGCACATAAATCAACCCGTTTAGAAAAGACGCAGGGCTGGTACCTTTTGCAAATCACTGAAGCTTGCTATTTACAATTCATTATTATAATATGTAACTTTTAAAGGAAAAAGCTGGAAAAGTAGGACATATGCTGTTAATTCTAAGCAGATTTCTTGAGTGCATAACTCATTTTAGCAATTTGATTCCTTGAAAGACAAAAGTTGTGGTGCACTGAAAAGCCATTCTTCCATCACTCTAATGATATTTTTCCTGGTTAATAATTCAATTACACATCACTAATGTATTTGCAAACACTGCCACGTAAAAATAGATAGTAGTGTGGGTTTTTTTGATGTTGTTGTTGTTGTTGCTGTCCTGCCCCCTACCTGCTTTTTGCTTTAAGCCTTGTGAAAGTGAGATTTGGAGATGGAAAATGAGAAAATATAAAGCCATGACCCCCGAGCCCTGGGAGGGGGCTCCCCTGTGGGCTCCTCCAGGTATTCCCGTTGAGCGCACACAGGGGAGTCTCGTTTTTTGACTCCAAAATGTAATCCTCACAGGCTGAGAGGCTGGTCCATCCCTTCCTACCTTTGTGGACAGCCTCTGCAGAGAGGTCATTGCTTGAGCTGAGGGCTGAGCCCCAATTCTGCATGGGAAAACATCCTGCTACAGGGATCTCAGCAAACGCCAGCCAAAGCAGATGACATTGCAGCAACTGGGGCAAGTTTAATTTACAGGTGCTGACAGCAAGGACAGGTACCAACAAGCAGGTGATGGCAGGTACCGTGCTCCCTCCTGAACAGGGATGTCCCAGTGCACTCTGAGACAAGAGAGGAAAACAAAGCCAGAACCTGGTTATCCATAACTCCAAAAATAACCGTTTCTCCCTCTGCCTTTCCCAGAAATAGAATATGAAACCACAGAGTCTTGGACAAATTGGAATTTGCATAGTTCTGCGAAGCATTTCCTTCAGTTAGGAATGATTTAATTATTCTTCACTTCCTCTTCTAGAAATCATTCCTGGGTAATGAGGTTAGCATAGAGCAGATATGTTTCAGTCAAGAAATAGATGTAATTCAGTGCCAGAAGGCTTTTACAGTTAAAAAAAAAAAAAAAAAGAAAAAGATTTTTGGACACTTCCAAATAGAAGCAGCATTAGAGAAGAGATTGGCTATTAAATTAGTCCGAGACACCACATCACTGGGTGCTTTATCCCAGTGCTGTGTCAGCACCCTGAAGTATCAGAGGGCCACCACAACTCTCCTGCAGCCCAGGTTCTTACACGAGGGTAACAAGACACATTTTAAATAATTATCAAATAATGAGAAGCTGTATTACCTCCAGAGAATTGTTTATCTCTGCAAATTGAATTACTATAGTCAAAGCAGAAAGCACAAAGAGCTAAAATACTTCTAGCATAAAATGGAAGACCCACTACTGCAGCACCTTACTTTGGACCTTGGAAACTGTGAATCCTGCCTGGCAATCAAATATATTTTATGACAAACACTTTGCTGAACCTAACTCTTATTCCTCAAGCAACAATCAAAACCACCCATCCTGCTAATCAAAAGTAGATATTGCCACCATCAAACTGAGCAAATTATTTTCACTTTATAACTTGGTTGGACAGACCTTGAGAAGACCAATGTAATCCAAAATTTAAGAAGGAAACGTAATAGTTTGTGTATGGAAAAAAAATCACACAGTGGAACATAAGGAATTTTTCTCTGAACAAGGGGAAAACAAGACTACAAACACAAACACAGCCTCATATAACCATCTTCTAGCACATAATAGGGAGTCATAAAACATTTTCAAAGTTCAAAAAGTACCTGAGCTGAAAAAAGTGCTTTGCCTCAATTCTTACGGGACCAATTGGAGCAAACGGTGCCTGTGGTGTGTAAACATCCTCCATCTCAGGAAGAGAATGTCTAACCTTTTCTTTCCCAAAACAAACAGCATCAGCTCTTGCACTAAAACACTTTTACTCTGTACCAACAGTATCTTCAATGGCTCCATTAAGAGAACAAGCTCTATAGAGATTTTCAGTATTTAACTCCATCTCCAGGAGCTTAACTTTAATTTATGAATTATTCCCCCAATTAATTTTATGTCAGTTGAGCAGAGCTGGAATCACAGAATGGATTACACTAGAAGGGACCTTTAAGGCCGATCTAGTCCCACACCCTGCAGTGAGCAGGGACATCTTCACTAGAGCAGGTTGCTCAGAGCCCCATCCAGCCCGACCTTGAATGTCTCCAGGGATGGGGCCTCCACCACCTCTCTGGGCAACTTGTACCAGTGATCTACCACCTCACATTGAAGATTTTTTTCCCCAATATCCAACTTAAATCTCTCCTTTTCTAGTTAAAGCCATCACCCCTCATCCTATTGCTACATGCCCATGTGAAGAGTTCTTCCCCATTTTTTTTATAGGCGCCTTTCAGGTACTGGGAGGCCACTATAGGGTTCCCCTGGAGCTTTTTCTCCAGGCTGAACAAGTCCAGCTGACACAAAGCCATTCTGTCAAAGTGCTAAAAAAAAGTTGTACTTACAACTTCACATCATGTCAAAGTTGGCTTTTTTGCTTCAGTTAGTCCTCAGCTGGTGTCAGATGAGTGATGCAGTGACTCCATAAACAAAGCTGTATCACCTCATACTTTTTAGCAAAAATAACATTTGCAGCTTCTGGGACTTTTGACCTTTCACTCACTTTTTTTATCCCTACAGACAAGAAAAAAAATTCCCTGAGAAAAAAAATTCCCTGAGAACTGAGTGTCTTTCTAAAAGCTAACTACCATGTCTTTGGTACCATCTAAAGAAAGGCAGAAAACTCAGCGATATAGTATCAAATTAAAACTGGATGACTGCTCTGGTTGTATTGAAAGATTTGCATTTAATTTGCATCTTTAGGATGCAAATTGGTGAACAGAAAATCCTTGCAGTATGTCCTAGAAAATACTTCAGGCCAAAAATATCCAAGAAACTTGTAACAAGCAATGGGATGAAAAAGACGATCAGAAAATGACTCTGTTCCTCTCATGGGAGGATCAGGGTTCAGAAATTTTGGCTGAATGTTCATAAAAGGTGTCCGGACACAGCCCCTCAACCAGGAAAACGTCACCTCTGGATGTATCAGCGTTTCTTGTGTCCTGCAAAGTGTAGACCAGCCTGGACTCCTTCTGCAAGCCCCCAGATGGAAAGTTCTCCAAGCAAACTTACCAGTCTCAGAGAAGCATGTGATACAAACAACACGAACCTGTCATACTGCAGCTCAGCTCTTCCCTTCATTCTCTCTGTGCTAGGAAAACAAGTTGTCTCAGAGCCAGCAAACACAAAGGTGTTTCTTGAGCTGCCAGCTGGTTTTTGGCCCCAACCAAACCAGCAGTAATGCCCCACTTCAGCTCTTTCTGCCCACAAGACCCTCCACAGCCAGCATAACAAGTGGAGCGATGGTCCTTCTAACGCCTGCTGATGTTTGCACCATAACTCCTCTCCCACACCAAGCACACCCAAAGCCCTCCAGATTTGTAACGCGGTTTTAAAAGTGACACAAATTGTGATAGTGGTTTGCACAATGCTTCAAATGGCCCCCAGGACCTCCAGGTCTGGCTGGTCAGAGCAGAATTTACTTTGCTGTCCATATATCCTAATTTCCTGGTTAGGTAAGCCTCACACAATGCAAGCTTGCAATGTTACACAGTTGGGGATTTATTGCTGTATTTTAGGTTTTCCTGTTGCTATTCGATTTTAATTATACTTTTTTGCAAGAGAGTGGTTATAGCTTGTAATGGTTTTTCTTTCCTAAGAGATCCCTGCATGATTTTCAATGAATGTATGTTTCTGCACATATATATTAAACACAGTTCTGAAGGTGCTTGGCTATCAAAATGCAGCTTTTGGTTGGATGGGTTTTTTTCCTCTTCACTGAAGTCACCTTGAGACTTTATAGGTAGAGTCTTCCACTACCAGGAGCTCTACAACTAGCAAGACACACGGAGGAAAAAGTTTCAGAAAGATGTAAATCTAAATGATCTTGAAGATAGAAGAATATATAAAAATGCTATAGCTGCCTGTTAAGACTGTACTTCTTTTTGATTTATAAAGTATTTTATCCAAAAAAATATTACATCATACACTGCACGTTCTTTTGACCATTAATATACCGACACAAATTGACATTTGAATGCTCTATGGAACAAGCTATTAGGAAGCAGAGTGGTTAGTTCTACTCACTTAATGTCCTGGTCACTGCACATGAACAGAATATTTTTAGAGGCTAATAAACGCCAAGATTTCAAAGCAGCTTAATAACATCTCTAGTATCAGATAATGAGAAATTTCCTCAATACCGTTTAGCTGGACTTTGTTAATTATAGCAACTGATCTTACAACTGGCATATTTAACTGAAATAATTAGTGTAATTCCTGTTTGTTAGCCTGGATTCCTTATGCAGCGATGTCTGACAGTCTCTGGTGTGGGCTTGGAAACAATTCTTGTTTCCTCTCACCTGCACATACAGCCGACCACGCTATGGAGGCATCAAATTCAGAAGAGTGAGGCACTTCCTAACCATGGCTCCTCACCTGGACCTAGACCAAGACCAAGGAGTTACACCTCAGGGAAGGCAACTCCTTGCAAAACGCTCTGTGACGACTGTATTTCAGTACAGCACACGATGACAAATACCAGGAAAATTCTTTGGGAGTTGTACAACACATGTCAACCTCTCACTTGATTTGTGACTCTGCCAACACTTTGCACAGGGATAATGTAACAGGTGAATATTTATGAAGCATTTGTGGTAGCTGTTAACCATTTCCATGCAATGCTTTTGGGAGAAGATCTATCACAGTGGTACTCAATATATTCTGGGGTTGAGAAAAAACATTTCTTCACCTTTTGTGTATTCAGTAAGCAAACACAGGGAAGTCAGACACCTGCTTTTGAACCAGCCTGTGTTTCAACTGGAGCTCAGCTGAGTAGGAAGAACTTGAAATGTCTCTCTCACCAGATTTCCAAACAGAAATGCAATAACGTGTTAATTAGAAAATTCTTTACATAGCGAAAGGCTCCTAGTGAACAATTACTGAACATTTCACATAAGCTTTTTCTAACACAATCTTTACGTGGGGAAAGGAAAATGTGAAAGAAAAAAACAACAGAGAAAACATTATATAAAATGGTGTATTTTAGTATTTCCCATGTAGCAATTAAACCTTTCTGTGGAAATCTGCCTCAGACCTTTATCACAAACCACAGTAAAGAAACCTGACAGAAGATACATTCGTTCTCTCCCAGTACAAAAGTTGCAGAATCTGGGACACAATTTAAAATGACAGATTATCAGAGAACCATCACTTGATGTACAGGATTAGGACTGTATCAAGTCAAATATAAAATTCAGGCACTTTTAACACATGCTCAGTACAGGATTCTACTTTTAACTGTGGAAGCCTGGATGCAACAGAAAATGTTGTTCCAGGGCAACAAAAGAGATCAACTGGGCTGACTAAGGGCACATAAAGTGAATATTCACTAATATAAATACATATGTCAAATAAAACAGCTTTGAGTCCTGCCACTGGCACAGGAAGCCCCACAGTGTTCGGGCCACCAGCTCCGCAGTCCCACATCAACTGGTGCAGCCAGCACCACTGACAGTCCTGTGCTCACAAGGCCAAATGCAGAAAGGCTCTTTATGACAGTCCATAAATGCCTGTCCCAAACTGAACAGGTGGGGAGTGCAGGCACCCTTAACAGCTCCTGGACAATGGCATGGCAGGTCTTGGGACTAACCCAGTGTGTGCGCTGGTGCAGCAATGGAGTCGGACTGAAGGGGATGAAACCAGTTCACCCCTCATGTAGCCAGTGACCAGAACAGCTAATGCTCTCCAGAGTGTTACACACTCTTTTAAAACCATGAAAACAACTCAGCAGTTATAATTAATTTGTGCACATATTCCCCCACAGAATTTTCTAGGCGTCAAATACAATACATACATTTCTTTTCAAAGTTGTGTAGGGCATATAGAACTGATACAGACAAAGTATTTACAGCTGTAACATTAATTAAAAGCCTGACCTGGCTTTTCTGAGAACTGTTGAGTGGCTGATGAGGCTGTTCAGGTTGTTTCCTGGACTATGGCATCTGACTTCTGACTGCAAGAAATCATATTGTTTTGATTTTTTCCCAGATTATGTTTTCAAATGATTCCTGACACAATTCCTAAGACACAGACAGTCCTTTTACATAATCCTAGACATCCAGCCTCTAAGAGTCCTTCAAAGAGTTCTGCACTTTTCTCCATCAAGGGTTTGCTTTTAGCACTGTATTAAGTCAGTTGAACATTGCCACTCACTTCTAGCCTCACGTGGAACCACAGAAGCCAGGCTAAGACAGTATCTCAACTATGAGACCTATTAAACACTATGATCTCTGCTGACATTCATGTTAGCAAAGCAGGCTAAACTGCAGCATCTAAAAACTGCCTCAACATTAGGACAACTCACCACATTAATCAACACTAACTCAAGCATCTTGTAGTAGTTATGGTAATTTTAGGCTTGCAAATAGACTGTGTTGAGCAGAGTAACTAGTTAACTGTTGCAGTGTCTGTAGTCTTAACTCTAGTCTAACAATCCCGTCACCTGTTTCAATTCAGCAGAAAGAAAGCCTGCAAACCTGAAATAATGATAATGCTGATAATAATAATGCTGATAATGATAATGATAGTGATAATAATAATAATAATAATGCTAGAATAAAACTTCATAAATCCTCTACTCTCCTGCCACATTTTTTAAAACCTCAAAGCTGTTGATCAAATTGATATGGGAAGAGCTTTTTTATTGGTGTAAGGATAATCACCACATCATTTTTTTTCCTACAAAAAGGCAAAGTGTGTACATAGGGGAAGTAATTCACTAAAGTAGTTCCTTCCCTTTGAAGCTGACACAAAGTTAAAAAACATTTCAGTACTGCTTTTCCTCCTTGCTTGTTCCTTTGCATAAGGCACTGCAGTCCGCTTGTTCTACAGAACTGTACTTGTTAAGTGTCATTTTGTCTAGTTTTCCTAGAAAATCATTTGGGAATCTCAGCCTGCAACACTCTAAGCTCCACGTGAAGTGAATCATCAGTGACTAGCAGGCTTTAAAAATGAGATTATTCTACATCAGCCAAAAATCAGAAAAACAATCCTTCCCTTACAAAAACACTCGAAACAAATTGCCAACTACAGCAGTTATAATGATTTTTCATATATTAAGCTTTCCATCTCTTGATTTGTAGTTAATTAGTTCTCCAGCACTGAAGAGGTTTCTGCCATAAGTAAAATGTCTAATTTTAAAGTCAACAGAGAGGGATATAAACACAAATACTTCTCCAAATCTCCCTCTCTTTCTCTCAAAAGGAGAAAAACTTTGCTTAGAGAGCCACCAACTTCCATGAGGGAGTTTTCTAGACTGAAAATTAACAGTCCCTCCCTAACTCCCAGGAAGGCTCTGAGAATTAATGTTTGTAAAATGCATTGAGCATGGAAAGGCCACTGTGAGGTAATATCACAGCATTCCTATTACCTCTCCTGTATCCCTGCCTTTTGAAGAACTACCACAGCTTTTTTAACCCCATTTCACAAAGATTTCAACTCAACCTTTCATGAAAGGAGAACTATAAATAGCCTCTTAGATTAAAACCCTTAACAGCTGAGAGGGCTGGAAAGGGAGGTATCCACCTTTCAGGACTACAAATTGGGGCTGGAATGGCTTAATTACCAAGATATACTTAAGAACACACTAAGGTCTGCTATAAAAATTACTCCAACTACAGCAGCTTCACAGACATGTCTCCACCTGGGAGAGAGGAAACCATCACTATTGTCTCTTTCCACATACCTCTCCTGTGCTATTAGCCTGTGCTAATAAAAACCAAAATGAACCAACAGCAGCTTCATGCTGTGCAACAGTTGTGCTAGAACATGTAGAGTCCTTTCTCCCAGGTGGCTGAACAGAACCCTTCACATCAGGCAAGCCAAAGATTCGACTTCTTTTGTTTTCACTTTGAAATCTCAAAGTGGAGATAGTCTGTTTGCATAACCTAAGGCAACAAAATAATTTCAGGCAATGTATGAGCTTAGACATATCTCAGGCAGAATGAGATGCTTTTAACCTATAATTTGGACATGAATGTGGAATTCATGGTTTCCAGTGAATTACATGCTCACTGTCCTGAAATGGGTGACTCATGGTTTTCCTTAGCATTTTGTCTGTGATGATGTATTCCTGTTTATGATTTTTATAATTACAAATAAATGTGTAATTCAGAGTGAATGTTCAGGGAAATAAATTTCCGTTGTCAGTCAGTAAGTCGTTACAGTTTCAGTACTCCTGGGCTAAGTTTTTTGCAATGGTGCTCAACTGGATGTTTGAAGTTCCTTCATATATTGTACCTGAAATCAGAAGAAAATAAAAGACTTAAATTAAATCAAACCACATTGAGTAGGTGAAGACAGACCAAAATATTGTTCTAACAGTCTAGTTAGAACATTTGCAACTGTGAAGTGAAGCTTTCCATGAAGTAGAAACAGAATTATTATTTACATAAATGTCTGTATTTTATTATCTGGAACAACTGATATACCTTTCTGCTGGTATAATAATAATAAACATAATGAAAAAAATGTTATCCTGAAAAGCAATTCCTAAATAACCAATGTAAATATTTACAAATGTTATCAGAAAGGAGGGTCAAGGGGTAATATTGTTAGAAATGTCAACCTGTTAGGTCCAGTGATTATACTGGTAAATAAGGAAGTCTTGAAAATAAAACACCACAGAGATTCAGATCTGAAAGCCAGAGGAAGTGTTTTCAATTTTTCCAAGCTGGTATTTTCTTAACAGAACGGGACACAATGTGTGTGTCTGTATTTTATCAGGATCTAATTAAACATTTCAACAAGCCATACAGACACAGGTATTTACACCTGAAGTTTTACCTTATATCTGAACCTTTAAATCAGTGTTAATTAGTCTCATGGAAGCCTATCTTAAAAAAATAGCCAGCCATTCATCTCAAAACTTTAAGACTGCTAATGCTACAAGAAATACTTCTTAAGAAACTGTCACTCACCTATTTTACAGTCCCGATAGTACTTTTCTATTGGATAATTTTTTGTGAATCCAACACCACCCATCCACTCAATACATTTACTAGTTGTCAGCGTTGCAACCTATGAAAATAGTTTCAGAGTTACAATTTAAGGATTCAGCTTCATGCAGGTGGGAGTAAATGTAATTCTTTGTTGATATTTAAAGTAAAAAAACCAAGACAGCAATTAATTAAAGCAGTTACTAGAACAAGTGGGAAGAGGAAGGACTGATATTTTGGTATGCATCTTATTTATGCAAGCTATTTTAGATTAAAACTACATTTTTCTAAATCAGAGGACATCAAGAATTCACTAATCATTAACTGTGACAGCTCACATGCTGCACTATGCAACAGACTAGCAGTGGTATGCAAGACAGCAATCACAAAGGGGCAACCACAATCCAGGTTTGATTCATACTGACTCACAGTTGTGACCAGCAGAGTTGAAATGGTCACAAATGAAGTCTCACCATGTTGTTTCTGCAGCCATAAAAAAAGAACTCTGAGAAAATGGAATCTGTCTAGATGAGTGAAAATACTAATTCATTTTCTCTTTTAATGTTGATTCGTTTTCAGAGCTTTATTTAGGGCCATTATTCAGTGGACTTTACACTTCAAACAGGGAACGAGAATGACAGACAAGGTAAAAGTACATCCACAATCTCACAGCAGAATGTGAATGGGAAGTTGCACATTAAGTAGCAGCAGTGAGATAAATCCACTGGATAAACTCAAAGTTACCTCAGCAGCATAGTATTTGGCCATGCTTGCCTCCTTTATGAATGGCCTTCCTGTTTCTGCAAGACGAGCCGCGTTGTAGGTCAGCAGCCTCGCTGCCTCCAACTGTGTGGCCACCTGAGCTATCTGATGTTGCATCCCCTGTAATAAGCACACCACAAGTCAGACAGAACCAGGACCCACTACTCAACTGCAATTCCTAGCAAGAACCATTCTTTTCACCAAAGAACATATCTACATGCTAAAATAAAAATAGAAAATCTAGTCGGACTAGTAATTCTGCACATCTCTACATCTGTGACATTGATGCTGGAAAACTTCTGGGCCACCTAAGTCCTTTTGGGAACTACATTCCCATTTTATGCTTCCCTCTTCTTGGATCCAGCAGTGGTGTGGAACTTCTTGCCTGACTGGCTAGGTCAGAAGGTCTAACATGAACCTATGTGCACCCACAAACATCAAGGAAAATTTCAGCCAAATCTTAATATTAGTACCACAGAGACATGGCAAGGTCAACACTGCAAGCTTAACCAAGAAGTTGAAAAAGTACCTCTTCAATACAGTGGAGAAATTGCAGGGTGACAACCACTTCTTCCCATATCCCAAACCCATGAGACAAAAGCTCACAGCAGCATAATAGTCTAGAGAATGTGACTGATGAATGGATTCAAAGGAAAGGGAAAAGGTGACAGAGCTCACTTCTAAATGGCAAGTATTAAGTATTACAGAAGAATAGGTTTAGTTAAGGAGACCCAAACATGAAAAATGAACATTTATTTGTCTAACTTGCTCCTAAAACACAATGAAACCTTTCATCTTATTAGAATGTTAACACTGCTCCCAAAAATTTGCAAAAATATATATGCAGGTCAAAATAACAAAATGATTCGGCAATTATAAATTCCATTTCCCATTGAAAAGACGCAGTTCAATAATTTCCTAGATATCTGTGGGTGCTTCCTAGAATTTGTATAAATTATGAGTAGTACTAATGTTCCTTCCCTTCATCTGAGATGTAAGTTTCTTTTAACAAGAAAATTACTATAGTAATTGCAATTATATATCTTCCTTATTAAACTATACATCATTTTTGCAACAAAGAGTCTTTTTCGTTTTAAGATACAGATATTATCATGAAAACTAAATGTCTTTGTGTAACACAGGAAATCTAATAATTCAATCAGTTTTCCTCATCTTTTTATAATTTCTAGTGTCTCCAGAAAAAAAAAAAAAGCCTTCCCCTACACCTCATGAAAGAGTATAAAAACTGGAACACATTCAACCCACTGTGATATTAAAATCAGAAGAGAAAGGAGTTCTATGTGTATTATTTTCAAAGGCAGTGACTATACTATCAAGAAAAAGGAGTTATGTTAATAATGTTTTGAATTATTTTGAATGTTTTGAGTTATAATAAATAATGTTTTGAAGTTTTAAATGATTTATACAGTACTTGCAAAGGCACATAGCACTGAATTTACAAATGGAAGCTGAATGCTCATCTGAAATTCTTTTGAAAAATTCTTCTCAAATATTGAGAAGTAGAGATGTGACAAGACAGGGAACACATTATGCAAATCTGATCACTCATTTTACTGACTTCATCTACTGTGGTAATTACTACATGCTTGGAGGAAACTTCATTAAGAAGTACCTGGAAATCGAATATGCTTTTCCCAAACTGGACTCTCTCCTTTGTATAGGGAATCGTATGGTCAAAACACCCCTGGGCCAGTCCTAACATCTGTAAGAAGAAAAACACATTGAAGGGGGGTTGGGACAAAAAAAACAAGCCCGAAGCCTCTGCAGAATAGGCCTATTCCAAACTATTCCATTCCTGAAATAAACTTTCTCTGAAGGCAAAATATTTGAAAAACACAATAAAATTTTTTTTAACAAAAGTCATGGTTCAAATGTGGTTGCACAAGTAATGTTTCCTCCAAAATTCTTAATTACCTGGGAAAATTACTGTAAATTCGAGGTCTACAGATCTACATTACACTATGAAAAGAAAAATAATGTGAATGATTATTCAAAGCTATTTTCATAATAAAACTAATCTCGGTTTTTAGAAGGCACTAAACTGTCAGAAGTAGCAATTTATTTCAGGAGTTAGAAAATTAGTGTAGTGAAAGGAAAAATAGCATTAGTTCCAGCATTTTCTAGAGGAAAAACCTGCAACTCAACATAACAATTTTAGAAGACCCATTGTCTTTTTACACACTCTCTTCACTCAGCAGCAAGGACAGGAAAACACAATTGACATTTTGGGGGATAACATCTGGGATAACTACACACAAACATTTATAAAGAAGTAACTTGCATCTATGGTAGTGTCTCATTTGCTGACCTAAAGAAACATTCTGAAACCTCAAAAGTAAACTAGATTTACAGTTTTTTAACTACTAAATTTTGAGAAATGTATTCCATTCCCAACAGGATACTAAAAAAAGGGCCCCTCCTTTCATATCTTGGAATAGCCAGCTATTAGCAAATAGGTCAGTTGGCTTCATTATAGAGCT
This sequence comes from Heliornis fulica, assembly GCA_013399135.1. NCBI lineage: Eukaryota > Metazoa > Chordata > Aves > Gruiformes > Heliornithidae > Heliornis > Heliornis fulica. Next base: position 72,149 of record VXBZ01011682.1, on the reverse strand, counting down.
ACCATCCAACTGAACATAGTCTTTCCTATTTTCTTTCCTAAGAAAAACAAAGCTAGGAAATGAGATTAGAGGAAGCATCAAACAACTTAAAAAGAAAGCCAAAACCAAAAGAAAGATTAATGGCATGAAGAACTATCAAGAAGCAAGGAAACAATACAGTAATATTAGAATCTTATAAAATTTTTCTAGGTCAATAAGGGATACTACAACATGGAGGTCAGCTGTCACATCAAGCAGCTGAGTCAAACTACTTTTCATGAGGTACAACAGTGTCTGGATATTTTTTGATAGATTCACATACTAAGCTGAAAGCCAAGGGCCCCAACAATATAAAAACAAGACTGACTTGGTTCAGACATCTACTCCTTAATTATTTAAGGGTCTAAAAAAACCCCAACCCAATGCATAGGAAAATTAGTATGTGAAAAATGAACATAAGAAAATAATAGAGTTGTATTACCAGAGTTGTTCCCTTCCTATGTAAACTCATATAGATGAACCAAGCAGATCAACTTCAGCACCTGTAACAATCTACACAGGTACCTTGCACTAAAACTATCTGGAAAGGTTTTCACAGCCACAATTACATTTTATAAGATGTTCATTATCTTTTAAAACCATTACTACTGCAAAACTAAATTCAATACTACAGGGCTTTAGAACTGCTGTTCCTGTCCACTCAAGTACATTTCTCTTCATCTGAAGGTGCCAAGAAAGTAGTAACTAAGATATAACAACTGCCTGACCTTAACTCTTAATTAGGTTATAAGTGTAACTTGGAGTAATTAAGAGTAAAATCCAGACCATGTATTTTACTGCCAGAGCCTCTCTATTATTTATATCTCTGGGAACAACGGGGCCCACAGCCCTAGTTTATAAATGCCATATCAGACCAAGTTTAATCACAGATAATCTTTAGAAATGATGGAAAAGCCAAGCCATTTACCAGTACAGTATACTGACATGTGGAAAGGCTAAATTTCATGAGAGCCATTACTCTGGTCTGTTTATAAACTAGGGCAAAAAGATACATGAGATAGGTAATACAATATATTATATCCTATACGGCACAACTACATACACAACAAAGTAGACATAAAGAAAATATTAGCTTCTAAATTAAATAAAAAATATAAAAACCTTGTAATAACAAATTTTTATTATAGGGCTGAACTTGATTTCCACTGAAATCTGCAGCAGTCTGAGAACAAAACTGAGTTTACAAAAGAATACTACATTTTGAAGTAACTCCAAGCTCAGCAATATTTTCCCCTAAGACACAATTTTCTAACACAACAAAGAAATAGCACACTTGTGCTAATAAAAAGCAAAAAAAAAAAAAGAAAAGACTCTTAAAAAGAAGTTGTTGGCAAAACATCAGTTCACACATGGACACATTTGGCAATCCCATACAATCACAGTTGGAATATTAATAGTATGCATTTCAGTGTGTGGCATTTTCTAGCTAGTTTTTCTTTAAAATAAATCTGCATAATGGAAGATAAAAATGTTGATCTATTTCAGTAGCAATAAGTTAACCACCAAAGACAAACTTATTGCCATGTAATGTTTTCTAAACCTATTGCTTATGTCACCGATGGAGAATTTTACCCTTGACAGTGTTTCAGTATTTATCGTGGATATAGGAATGGTGACATCTAGTGGCAATTTAGCCTTTAATAAAGCATTTTCTAAATAGTTTATTCTTATTAGCTTTAAATATTCTGTAAATGTCAACCCAAACTCATAGTTTTATATTGGTTGTAACGAGTATTAAAGAAAATTCCCCACCTGCGCAGCAATACCTATTCTGCCAGTATTTAGCATTCCGATTGCATACTTGTAGCCTTGTCCAACCTGTCCCAGGATATTAGTCGCAGGAACCTGAAGGATAAAAGCACTCAATTATTCTTCTATTCTGCTTTGCAACTGCCACTGTGGTTCACAGGTGAAACAGTGCACGTGTTTTATTAAATACTGTTCATAAGCGAAGGCATAAACATCAACTAGGTATCTGTTTCCTAGAATATCTGATTAGAACATTTCCTGATACATGCGATTATAAACTTATCAGTGAGAAAAACCTTTATCAAAATTTAAGAAACCCACCCTCCCTCAAGTAGGGAGAAAAAAGTTAAAATATACCAAGCAATCAGTATATCTAAGGGAAAAAAAAAGGATCATATTGGGAATTTAGTTAACATTCTTCCCTTGTACACGGTGAAGCTCCAATTATATACAAGTTCTGCTTGTACAGCTAGAAAACTTACTATACCTTAACATTTTCAAATGTCACTGGGCAGGTAGAAGATGCTCTGATTCCAAGTTTGTCCTCCTTCTTCCCTATGTGTAGTCCCTCTGTGTCACGATCTACTATGAAGCATGTAATTCCCCTGTAGCCCTAGGATGAATTAAAAATTAATCAAGAACTGCTTTTCACACTAGTATCACCAAATGGTAGTCTAAATATCTCATTCCAGTACTGAAATTTCATGCCTGCTTAATACTGCATTACTAAATAAAACACCAACACCATCATCTGCTCCTTCTATGTCTGCTAATTATGGTTTAACAAAGGCCAGAGGTACCTTCGTATTATAATACTCCATGTGAAAACCATAATCAGAACAACCTTAAGTTCTCTTGGTAAGTCAAGGGATTGGTATTCTGTAAAGGAAACAAGACAGGACAGTAGTAATGTCTGTACTGAAAATCACTGGGAAAGCAAGTTACTGCTGTGCAGTGAAGTTAGTTTGCTGTGGGAACACAGGTCACAGTAGCACAATGGACAACCAGCAGTTATTATGTATCTTTACACTAAAGTGGCCAGATGAATAATGGCTCTGAACTCCTTTGTCATGATCTATAGGATGCAAGATTTTTCTTAAGCCAAATGACCTCAGCTACTTCATATATACTCCTCCTTTTAAGGTTGTCCAAAGTAACTGACTGATGTCTGACTGGCATCACTGGGAACTGTGCTTGAATATCCGAAGTGCAGCATAACTGTAAGTGTTGTAACAGACCTAATCTAACACCCAGAATTGGCACACACATTCTCCTTGTGATTCCAGTTTGCAGAACACTGAAATCACTGGCTCTTCACTTTAAAGAGGCAGTGGGAATATAATGAATAATACAGTCTGGAATAATTTTGATAGTTGTTATCAAAAAGCTCAAAGAGTTATTTGGCATTCAGATAATGATCTGGGCAGGACACTGAATAATGCATGTGACAACACAGAGATTGTATCGCCAATCTAAATTCTGGCATCTGCTAATAGAGGCTTATAACCATCACATCTTTGATGCCTTAAACTAGATTCCTGAAGTACAGAATGGTAAATTCTGACAGCTGTCACTGTGTGATTCTTATTTCCAATTCCCCCTCCTTTCCACCGCTTGTTCTTGCTCCCTCAGCATTTTCCCCAGTTAGAACCACAGCAATGTCTCTCATGCAAGGTCCATGAGACAGAAACACGAGGTCTTCCTGGCCATAAACCCATCTCTTCCTGCACTTCCTGTCACTGAGAGCAAGGAAAAGTCTTGAGGTCTTCTGGGAGAGTTGCCTCTTATTAAAGAGGAGGCTGCTGTTTCAATCTCACCTCAATGACAGCCCATCTCAGCAAATGGGAGCTGCTGGTGCAGAGTGTACGTTGCAGTATGCAATTCTACACTGGTCTGTTCTCTCATTTATACTGACATCAAATGTTACTTAATCTTTGAGCAGCATTGACTTTTAATCTCCTTCTTGAATATTTAAAAGCAAATTTCTAATTTTAAAAAGACAATGTATTATGTATATTAAATGTTACGCTAATGCAGAAACAACTCCAGGTTATAAGGCAATGCAAAGCAGCTAACAAATACACAAACTGGCTTATCAAAGACATTTTTACTGTATGTAGCATCAGCTTCTGAAGAAATTAATAAAAATTCAGAAAGTGACATGATGTTCAACTATTTGAATGAAAAAACCTCTTTTTTTTAGTCAAAAGCTGAAATTTTAATTTTAAAATAAGTATCTTCGGATTAATTTTTTAAAAAAGAAATACTGGAAGAGGTTTAAAAAAAATAAAAGTTTTAAACAGTTTAGCTTTGTGTTTGATTAACACTCTACCATATTGTTACAGTACATTTTAAAGCTTGCAACTGACTTTTCTAAATCTACTACCTATATCCAAATTGTCACATGTGTATTTATTTTTTACCTGAACATATCTCCCTGCTGTACTTTTGTTAGTCTTCCAGCGGGTGTAGCCTAAGCTCTATTTTGCCTTTTAAGAACAGCAACTTTCAGTTTAGTCAGAAGGTTTGGAAAGACTTTGACTATCTGGTCTTCTGTTACTCAGAATAATGCCAATGCATGGTGTGCTCTTCATCCAAGCAATTATGATTCTGACATTTTTATTCTCCCTGGTGGGAGGAATTTATTAAAATGCAAAGCAAGCTCTCAATTGTTGTTGGGAAATTATTTTTGAAGGTTTGCTGTCAGCTAGGAAAAGGTTTAAAGAATATTAACCTTAAACATCAGATTATTAATAAAACAATCCATATAACCAGCTGTCACTGAAATGCAACTAAACTTCAGCAACTTACTGAGGATGGATCTGTATTTGCCATCACGAAGAAAACTCCTGCATGTTCTGCTAAGCTAATCCACATCTTTGAGCCATTGATGATATAGTAGTCTCCTCTCTTTTCAGCCCGAGTCTTCAAAGAAAAAGCATCACTGCCAGATCCAGCTTCCGAAAGACAGAAGCTCCCTATCTGTTAATTGAAGGGAAAAATTACTTTTGTTTTTTACTGAACACATAGGCACAGCATGTAACAAGTGCTGCGATGAAAATAATTATATGTAAGCACAAATCTCTTGGATTTAAACTTACTAAACTAAAACATCTAAATAATTATGTTTCAGATATAGAGATTCAGAATAGAAATTCTAGGTAATGACATGTCTCTCAAAGTCAACTTCTTTAAAGTTCTTTTCCACAGTACATTTAAAATTTAATGAGACTAATAAGTGCCTTTCCACTTTAAACTCTCCGCTATGGATGACAGGATGTATCTGTATCACCACAGATCTCAGCTGTAACCAGTGTTCCAAAGTTCACCTGTATTTTCCAATGCTCTGGTAACATTTATTATCCACCAACATTACTTAACTATTAAAAATTATATTAGTTTAGTAAAGTGAGATTTTGACTTACTGTATCTTTAGCGACTCTGGGCAAGTAAGTTCTCTTTTGTTCTTCTGTTCCATATGTGGTAAATAACTTATTTGTTAGTGTATTTTGGAGTTCACATAGAAGAGATACAGCTGGATCAACTTTGGCCAATTCTTCTACCACCAATATGACTGAAAAAAATGAAGCTCCAGTTCCTCCATATTCTTCCCCAAGCTCAATACCCATCAGCTGAAATGAAAAAGAAGCAAATGCATCAGTCTCTTAGCTCTTGTCAACAACTTGGTAGTCCAAGCTGATACATATTAAAATTAAAAAAAAAAAAAACAAACCACAAAATGTATCTGTCTCCAGAACTTCTTCCCCAAAGACCTGTGTTCCTTCACTGCCCTTAACAACTAGCAATTCTTCACAGAAGTTGATAGTCAACTCATGCAGGACATAACTAACATGTGCAGTACTAAACTAAGAGTTGTTGCTGTATAGAATGACATTCTAAACACGGACAAGCTTTAGGTTTAATAGCAGGGAAAGCTAAAATTTAATCCAGGAATGATCAACAGGATATCTGCAACTTGGGGTTGCCCAGTAAGGACACAGAAGGACTCATGATACCCTTCTCCAGCAACACCCATCAAAGTCATCACAGTTCTAGCATTCTAGGCAGTTACACTTATCTAATAAAAAAATAAAAAAAAGAGGAAGGGAAGATAAGGAACTCAAATATAAGATGGGAAATGTGGTACAGGAATGGGAGAAATTGAAAGAGTATTACAGGAAAAGATGGAGAGTGAGAATGCAGTAAAAATAAATTAAAAATTGCCTTGCTGCTGATAAATCCAAAATGTGTAATGTTTCAGTAGTTCATTTGAATTACATCCCTCAATCTTTTAATCTAAAAATACAAACAGTGCATAGCTAGAGATTCATGAGAAGATATAATTTTCTGAATAAGAGATTACGTAAAAGTGTGCAGACCCCTTGTTCAAACAATCCCTGTATTACAGAATCTTCCATTTTGGAATTCTCATCCATTTTTTGTACCAAGGGTGCAACTCGTTCCTGAGCAAATTTTGTCACTGTAACAAAGAAAGAAGTTGTGTAAGTATTTTAGTACCTTGCTTGAAGAGCAATACAACAGTAATATGGTACTTCTGACAGATTAACAACTTCTCTATATATGCATAAATTGAAAAAAAAAACTGCCTGAGTGAAACACAGTAATGTGCCACAAGGATTAACCATCATTTCTTTCTGAACTCAGCTACAACTCTAAACCCAAACAAACACTTGCTAAAATTCAGAAACTTTGAAAGCACCTCAGCAACATTACATGGCCAAAAGAATGTAATAATGGTGACATTTCAAATATACCCCTTGTCTTATTAGCTGTAACTTAAATTTCTTTCTAAATCAAACATGCAGTTTGGGAATGTAGTCTCAGGCTTTAAGACATGGTATTTGGAGTGCATCAAGTCCTGTAAATAAGAGTGGTCTTGTTTAACTGGAGCCTTTTATAAGTTCTTTCCCAGATGTGTAGCTCCTCACTCTTTCAACCTCCACTCTGAGGATTCCCTCTGAAACACAGTCGTCTTTGTGCAGGCCTGGTTGTGGGACAGACATCACATCACATCTGTCACCGTTCTGGGTGTACCTGAAATCTCTGGAAACCAACTAAACACTTCAAAAAGGGCACGAGTCAGTGCCAGGCAACTTAACTTCTACGACAGCAACAATTTAAACAGTTAATATTTATTTATGCAGGGTAAACTGCACTGTGGTATGCAGAACTGTGCTATGGTAACATGGAAAAAGAACATGACATTCTTCTCTTGTGAGCTAAAGCAGTTTTAACATTAACTACAATTAAACAAGCATTGTAACTAAATAATGAAAATATTTTTAAGCTAAATGTTCCCTTCTGATTAGACATTTTTTAATTTTAGCCACACAGATAACAGGTACCCATATTTTTCAGCATAATCTCCTCTTCTGTGAATGTTTGAAGCGGAGCACAGACAACCCCATCACTGGCTAGATTTGGCTTCAGTTCTGATCTGGAGGATCTAAAGACACATGGAGAAGTCCTCCAAGGAGTCAAGTACACTGGCAAACTTCTCAGCTGTTGACAATAAATACAGAACATGGAAGCAATTAGCAGAATTAACATACAGACAGCAATACATAATTCTGCCCAGTAAATTCACTTATTAAGTAAATGAATAGGTAATATAACATATTTAACATCTATTTTGAAAGTTATTGAGAAGATATAATTCCTCCAGTGTCCTAAAAGAAAATATCCTTTAATTACAATTCTTCTGACACCAAACAATTTTCTTTCTGGAACTTTACTAACACAATGTTACACTGTTATTCTGCTGACAGTATATACTTTTGTAGATGATTTCACAGGTCTTCTACAAAATTCATAGTAGTAAGTGTGTATTTTGACAGAATTAGCATCTTCACTAACAAATATGTTACTAGTAAATGTGAAACAGGAATTAAAATGTTTTTCACAGAAAACCCGTCAGCTTTAATAATAGATTAGGTTTCTCTCTGGTTTTTAGGAGCCAGCAACTCTTGTTTCTAAAGCAATGTGAAAGTACTTCACCTGGGTTACTGGTATTTTGCTGTAAAAGGATGTAATTCTTAACATCACTGTGGATTTTTGTATTCAAACTTAGTTCTTATCCACGACTTTGTGGCCTTCAGAATGAGCACACATTTCACAGACAGAGGCCCAGTATTTGAATTCCTCTCTAGTCAATCTCCATAGTTTTGAACATATAGTTAATATGTCTCTTATTTGATTTATGTATGCACAGTATGTAGTAATCAAAAAAGAAGCACAGTTTGACTGACTGATCTCAAGAGGCAATACAGAAAACCAGCTTTGCTCTCACAGCTCCCAAATCTCAATGAATTATGTGGCAAATGTCTACAGATCAGATCTGTTCTACAGTTATCTGTCACCTTTGCTATGTCAGTCTGAAGTGTGGAGACAGTCTCACATCTTACCAAGACAACTGCTGACAGAAACCCCAGTAACAACACAGCTGTACAATAAAAATAATGCATATACATGCCTAGCAAAACACTTTTTTGCTTGCATGCACTCTTAACCCCACAGCGAGCAGACAGACTGACAGTACTGTAGCCAGACTGCTCTTTAGCTCACACAACATGGGACAGTTCTGCAATGCAGGTTGTGACAGCAGCATTCCTCAAGAAATGGCAGAAACTTTGGGGTCAGGAAGTAAAAATTCCTTTGATCCTTCTGATAATTCATTCTCTTCCATCTTGCCTTTCAACACCTGACAACTCCCTGGCTGAAGAACTGATGTAAAACAGATCTATGGACTACCTGTCTCTTCGATACATGATGCATATATCTATTAGGGTAAAGAAACTCAGACTTTAGCACAACCAGTCACACACAACAATCAAATTAGTAAGAAGTGGTAATACACACAACAAATTTTTCTGTGAACATTTAAGGTCCATCCACATTCAACACCCCATGTCACATAAATACTAACTACTGGGGCTCCACAGAAAAACAAAAAGTTGCTTTAACAGAAACAAAATCCAAGGCAACCAAGGCAAGTTGTTGGTCAGGAATGGATTATCTGCAGAACATCCAGCTATGGTAGGGTCACTCAACACGCAGATGTGTAACTTCATGTCTTTAGCAAGGGCTGAGAAGGAAAACCCAAGTATACAAACACATATAACACAGAATGCTTCCTGAGCACTTATAGGATCACATATATTTCCTGTTTCATCCACTGCTGTATTTGCAAGTACCATCTCCAGAGGTGAATCCCTGGGTACATTTCACCAGTACAGACCAAGAACTCTCTTTTAAGAAAGCATCAAGGTGCTTTCTTTTATGAATTCAAAACATTTTGAAATGCTGCCTTGTAAGTATTCTCATTAGGCAATAAGCCAGTACTGTTGAAACAACTGGTAGTAACTGTGGGATTATCTCTACTTTTGCTTGATAGCAGCTGACACTTGGATGTAGCATTACTGACCACACAGGTGGACACATCATTAAATGCACCAGAACTCTGTCCTAGTGGAAGAAGCAGGTACCACTTACTGTGGGCAACACCTACATGTATGTCAAAACAATAGTACAGTGTAGAAATTGTTTTATATCAACATTTAGATTAAAAAAAAAATCAACTCACTACATCATTGTTTACAGCTTTTTTCTTAGAAGTCCTGCAGTCAGTGTTACATTTAAAGTGCATGTATGTTACTCAAATGCTTTGGTACCACTTCCCTGGTTCTTTTCTTCCCCTTTCTCTCTGTAGGGAAGGTAATGATTTATGCTGCTATAAGACTCAGGCTGTTGGCACTACTAAACACATGTATTTGGAAATTGGTTTCTGGATTGCTGATAAACAGAAAAATCAATGTTATCTCAACTCTAACATCCACCTCAGCTCTTTATAAAGATCAGTTCTTTTGGTTTCCCTTCCACTTGTTTTACAATATAAAACAAGATTTTAATGCCAGTGGACCTGGCAGCAGCATTAAGATGTAAATAAAAACAGGCCAAAGCAATATATTTTCCTAGGCAAACTGCTTTCCTTGAGGATACTGTATCTGTCCCTGCTGGCTTCTAGACAGCTCTTATCTCTCAGCAGAGAGCCTCCATCACAGGATCCTTCTCATCTGTGGTGTTGGTTTTATTTCAATTGTCACAACACAAGGTGCCATAAGAATGTCCCAGGCCATCATTCCTTCTCATTTTGTGCAACAAAAGCCCATGTGTGCACAGCTCAGGCTTCCTGCTTGTTTCTCTGATTTAATCCTACAGTGCCGCAAGCTTTTTGTCTGCTTAGACACGGAGTGATCGAAGCACCTCTGCTGCTAGACCCATGCCATCCGTCTTTTCACAGGCACGCCAACCACAAGCTCTTTCACAAGGTCTGCTGAAGAAATACCTTGCAAGAAGTTACCTCACAGAACAGCGAGGTTGGAAAAGACCTTTAAGATCATCCGAGTCCAACCGTCCCTGTCCTCTCCTAAACCATCTCCCTGAGCACCTCATCTCCCCATCTGTTAAATACACTCAGGGGTGGGGACTACACCACCTCCCTGAGCAGCCTGTCCCACACCCCCACAGCTCTTTGGGGAAAGAATTTCTTCCTGACATCTCATCTGAACCTGCCCTGGCGCAGCTTGTGTCTGACATAGCTCTTGTCCTGTCCCCTGTCACTGGGCAGGAGAGACCATTGCCCACCTCTCTACAGCCTCTTATCAGGTCATTCTAGGCAGAGAGAAGATCTCCCCTCAGCCTCCTCTTCTCCAGACTCAATCCCCCAGCTCTCTCAGACGCTCCTCATAAGATTTGCCCTCCAGACCTCATACCACTCCCCCCTACCCTCACCCCCCACCCAGGACAGCAGGAGAAAGAGGCTTTCCAGCCCCTCTCATTCCTCAGCACA
>VXBZ01011682.1:23776-60974 GCA_013399135.1 Heliornis fulica | reverse complement strand
CGGAGGGAAAGGGCGTGTGGAGCCTTAGTGCGGGGCGGGTGAGCGGCCCTTGGGCTTCTCCCTTGGTTTAAAGCCGGGACGGGCACACAGAGGTTCACACTGTGGCCCTGTCGCTTCCCACCCACGCGTGAAGGCGGTGTGGGTAAGAGAAAGGCGGTGTGTCCCGTCTAGTGTGGAAAGAGGGCGGCGGAGCACCCGGCTGTTTCCCGTGGGTTGTGACAGGTCGTGGGGCTCGGCCCTGCAGCCGCCAACGCTGCGAGCCCTCACCCTCCGCGGCAGCGCTGCTGGAGAAGGGGCTGGGGCAGGCTTCGGCCGCCTCCCTCCCTCCTAGGTTAATTCCGAGCCATTCCCGCTGGGAAAACGAGACCGGGGCAGAGCGATTTCCTCCCGCTGCGAAATCCTTGACAGAAACCAGGGTGCATACCTGTGCTCGCAGTCATGTTTTATTCTCTTCGAATTACTGCAGCGTGAGTTCATGATGTGTGTTAAGCAACTGGTTTTACTGTGTCTGAGTCATTTTCTTAAGCAGAGTTAATTATGCAAAATGTTTATAACTCCGTCCATCCTGGCCCTTCCTGTGATGTCTCTTTTGACATCAAACTTTGCATACATCAGCGTCGCAACCGATGTGAAACGAGCAGTGTGGGACCTTCTAGCGCTCTGCCAGTACCTCAAGGGGGCCTACAAGAAAGATGGGGAGAGGCTGTTCAGTAGGGCCTGTTGTGACAGGACAAGGGGTGATGGTTTTAAAATAGAGGGAGGGAGATTTAGATTGGATATTAGAAAAAAAGTTCTTTCCTGTGAGAGTGGTGGAACACTGGAACAGGTTGCCCAGGGAGGTGGTGGATGCCCCTGGATCCCTGGAGACGTTCAAGGCCAGCTTGGATGAGGCCCTGAGCAAGGTCATCTAGTTGGGGGTGTCCCTGCTTCTTGCAGGGGGGTTGGACTGGATGACCTCTGGGAGTCCCTTCCAACTCTAGCCATTCTATGAAATGGGTAACCAGTGTCCTGCCCCAAAGCTGGAGGAGATGTAGTGGTCTTGGCAGAAAATACTCTGCATAAGTCCAGCTTGAGGAGCATCTGGTGTGATCAGCCCATTCGAGTGTGTGAAACGCGAGCTGGTCTGCTTAAGTTTCTGATAAGTAGAATCGCGTTACCTGGTTTGCAGTAGCAGCGCAGCAAGCAAGTAGTCTGTGCCCTTCCCTGAAAAGGGGAACTGCTGGTCGCATAGATCAAAAAATCCACCTCACGTAAAATCACAAAAAGTTCTGTGCACACAGATGTAGAGGGCTGAGGTGCTTGTAACGTTGTGATTTACCTACTTTGACATAATGAAGATGAGTCCTCACAAATTGAATTGGTGAGGTAGAAGAAGGAAGTTTTATGTAGATGATCCCCAAAACAATACGTTTTCCATAATTAGATTTTTTTTTAAATTTTATGTAATTTTCTTTAACAAAGTTTTTCTGCCTTAACACAAAACGATTCAGAGATTCCTCTGTAAAAATACCGACCTTTAGTCGTTTCACGTTAAACATTTCAGTGGTTAGAATGGTTTAATTTTAAATTGTTGTTAGAATTCGGTGAAATAGCCCTGTATTTCTCTCCCATATCTTTAATTCGTATCCTCATCTTTGTTTTATTGCAGGAGAAACCAACAAACAGAACACAGATTAACTTAAGCCGATACGAGGCTGGTGACACCTGAAAGAGGGTAGGGAAAACTGATATGTAAAGATATGTTCAAAACTAACTTAATGCTGATTATAATGGTAATAGGTGGACACACTGAGGTATGATATGAAAGAACATACTCGCCTGGATGCCAAAACTCAAACTAATCCATATAAATAACTTTGAAAATAGAGGAGAATGTGTTTAAAAGTGATCTTGAGCTCAGGACTTGAGTTTTCATAGGTCCCCATGTTTTAGTAGCTATAGGAAAACAAAAAGATATCTTATTGGAAATATAGCATTATAAATTATTTCTGATTATAATCTGCAGGAATAATAATGTCACTCATTTGACTTCATTCTGACTGAATCCTATGTACTGTCTTCACACATTCATTGCAAATCGAGACTTGTGGCCTATTGAAAGGCAGGGACTCCGATTGTGGTGAATCCAAGACAAGTTTAGTAACAACCCAGCAAGCTTTTACACCTTCTAGACGGCTGTCGCAGCAGCCTGCAATCAGGTTCAGTACTTTTCTGTGGTTACACACGAGTAGTTAACACAAAAAGTGCAACTTCCTTATCTGAAGTGTTGTCCGGCGCTAATGGACTCTCATTAACATCAGAAAGCCTACCATCTCCCAACATACCATAACACTTAACGCTACTAGGTAACAACCCAGCCTCAACAGACATCCAGGCACCAAAGCCACAATGTCCTACAGATTCCATTTAGTGTTTTTACTGTCTGACTCTTGGTCCCAGTTTCTTTCCGAGTTCGTCTGTTTCTCAGGCTGCTCTTTTGTCTCCCACAGGGACTGGATGTTTGCCGTTTACAGACCCAAAAAGAGCACGACCAGTGATTTCTAGGGAATATTTTTATTATTTCAATGCAAAATAATGAAGCCGCTTAAGACTTTTATGTAGGAAAGGAAACTAGAATTTTGAGAGAACTAAAATACGTCTTTCTCTAAGGCTTCTTTTAATCTTTGCTAATCAGTGATACTCTGTTGGTTTCCCAACATTTCAATTGCCAAAACTGACATATCCAGCTCTGGGATTTTTTTTTTTTGAGACATTTGTTTGCTAGAGAAACTTCTCAAACGTCCACTGTGGTTAGAATTAGCTTTCAGTGAGATACATAAAGGAGTAGATGTAGTCTTTAAAACGTTTATGCTGGAAGTGTATTTTAATTAAAACGTAGCTTTGAACGCTGTATTGCTTTGTCTTTCAAAACATGTAGGTTTGTTTCTTAACATGCAGGTAAGTTTCTTTCTTAAATTCCTGCAGGTTGGGAAGAATAATGGACTTACATTTCCTTTCTTTCCTTCCAGGGAGAGTTGACAAGCTGTACTCTGCTCTGTCTGATCTGCTGGGAGTTCATTTTGGAGCATGCTTGCTACTTAGCTGGGAACTAAAATTCAGGTATGATCCATTAAAGAAAAAAGGCACGTTGATTTTGATTGTTATGTTATTGTATCCAATTTGATATTGTCTTTATGTTACTGTTGCCGAAAAATGAGGTTTTTTTTTTTTAAATATTATTACGGTAATCAGGTTTGGGATTGAACTGTGCTGTATGATAAATGTAATCCTTCACTTAAAGAAAAAGATCACAAAGCCCAAACTTGTTTTCATAAATACATTTGAATTGAATGACACTTGTGATTTGAAAACATTTTTTTTGTTATAGGCACAAGAGGTTGTAAATGTTCAAAGAGTGAATATGGGTGAAAAGAAGCCAGAACCTTTGGACTTCGTAAAAGATTTTCAGGAATATCTTACACAGCAGACTCACCATGTAAATATGATTTCTGGATCGGTTAGTGGAGACAAGGAAGCAGAGACTCTTCAGGGAGGTAAGCTATTTTCAGTGCTATCAAATTTCATTTTTTGTGAATGACTGCCATGTCTGTGTTCCAGATAATTATGCAGACTACTGCTTTCTTGTGGAAGCATTTCATTTCCACATCACAAAAGATGTATACAGACCATGGTTTTACTCAGGGTTGCTTTGTATAATTCTGTACATTTGAAGTCTGAGAGCATGCAGAAGTGAAATATACTGGGTGTATTCACATGGTAAGATAGTATCTTGCTCGTTCTTGACTGACTGAAATCTCTGTTGTGTTATTCACAGCTGGAACAGAAGGTGATCAGAATGGTCTGGATCATCCTTCTGTTGAAGTTTCACTGGATGAAAACTCAGGAATGTTAGTAGATGGGTTTGAAAGGACATTTGATGGAAAATTGAAGTGTCGATACTGCAACTATGCCAGCAAAGGAACAGCACGACTCATAGAACATATCATAATTCATACAGGTATTATATTATATTCATTATATATTCTACAGTACTTTAAGGAATTGTGGAGCTATTGGTGTTAGATTTGTGTGAAGTTAGGATCATCAAGCAGTGGGATACTTCGTAGAGTTACTCAGCATTTAGAACTGTTTCTTGGCATTTTTTTAACAGACTATTTTTTAAAGGTGTGCAATGTACCTATTTAAATCATGCAAATTTCTGCTTCCATTTATTATGGCAGATGACTGATTTTGAGGTAGCTATATATGGGAGTAAATATATCCATGAAAGCATCAGTGTAAATTGAAAGGCCCTAAATTTAACTTGGAATTTTTCCTTGCTGGCCAGAAAAGTGAAAAATGTATGTGCTGCCACATGGAGAGCTATAGGGATTTTTCTTCCTCTCTTATGGAAATACTCCTGTTTTGCACAACATCTGGATGTGGAAGTCAAAAACTGTCGTAACAAGAACCAAGTTTCTTACCAGTAGAATATTCAAATGCAAGGGCATATAATAAAGTAGGTGATAAATAACAGTAAGGAAAAGAAATACTGTGGCTTAGAGCATTTGTCATTGTTGGTTTTATGAAGCTGAAAAGCAAAATTCT
Organism: Heliornis fulica; assembly: GCA_013399135.1. Classification (NCBI taxonomy): domain Eukaryota; kingdom Metazoa; phylum Chordata; class Aves; order Gruiformes; family Heliornithidae; genus Heliornis; species Heliornis fulica. The sequence continues at coordinate 56,387 of VXBZ01011682.1, read as the reverse complement.
TAATAAAGGTGAGAATATCCTAAATAGTTCATGAGATTGGCTCCAGTTTCTTGGCAAATGAGAGAAAACAAATGAAAAGTCCTTGGGAAGTCTTGACTTTGGTGCTTGCCAAATATATTACACTGATACAGAAGACTTTGTAGGTGTAAACCACAGTAATAAGGAAAAAAAAAATTGTATTTAGCAAAGAATGGAAATTTTCATAGATTTCCAGTCTGGCCAGTGGTCTTGTGCCGTGGAATTCTGGGACTCACTTTGAAGGACAGAAGTTGTAACTTGGATGTGATTGTAGCTCTCTTTAGGTACAGTTGCTATTAGTCAGATTCTCACTTTGCTGTGAACCATTGCTTATACACAGTAACTCCCCAGATACATTTTGGGGAGGTGCGCTGGTCCTGTAGCTTTGGCTTGATTCAACGAGGTATAGAAAATGGCAACCAATGAAAAATCAGAGTTCTGAGGTTCAGACTCAGAAGGTCTTGTAAATTCTTCTTTTGTGCTACCATGAGCTACCTCTGTGTGTAGCCGTTGGTGTTTTCAGATTCCCAGTGCAAACTGTGTGCAGTTCCAGTAGTAGGAAAAATACTGTGGCTTGTGTACCTGCACTTGACCCAGTGGTAATGCCATGGCTTGCTTCAGGTCTCCAAAACAGCAGTGTATTTTGGAGCACTTTTTGTTGTTTAGCTTTTCATAAAGCAGTTACAGCTTCACCTACCGTTTGTCTCACGGTATGTGGACAACAAGGGAGATTTTTGTCAGCTTTGTTCTGTGACCGCTATTTCTGAGACTGTGAAACAAGGGTAATGTAGTAGAAGAAACTGTACTGCAAACTCACGCAGCCACTTTTGCAATGGTACTTGAGGGTGCAGAAGTAACTTCAGCTTTAAAATTGGGGTGTTTTTTCTCATATAGCTGTTGCCATCTAAACACTTGCATCCCCAATCCAACTGCAACTACTGGCCAGTTGTTAGTGTGAGCAGATGGACTGCTAGAGCTGTGCCAGGAGACGTAGATGGGTGCTAGATGGGTTTGATACTGGGTGTTTGGTGATTGAGATGGTTATGGTGGGTTGCCTTGGGGTGAATGGGGTTTCGCAAACAGAATGAAATAGCGTTGTTACTTAATATCAGATGTCATGTTGTAGACAGAGCAGAAAATAAAATCATTCATTATCAAAATGTGGGTATTGGTGTAATTTCAGTGTTGCTTCTCTTACCCTAGGAAGTTGCCTACTTTTTTTATGCTCCCAGATCTCAACGGTTCTTTTGTGTTCTCAGAACACTTTCTTATCCTGCTGCTGCTTTAAGGAGCAGAGGACGCTAAGTGGCTGTAGGTAGCCTGACAATTCCTGCTGCACATTATGACCTTGCAGTTGCAGCATAACATATCCAGAAGCAAGAAAAATTCCAATGAAGAATTGGGATGCTGAAAAACATTCTCAGATATTTCTGACCCAGTGGCCACTATTCAGAAGCAAACGTTCCATGAGTGACACAAACCCACTTTTTAGTGTGAATGGTAATACTTTGGGTTTGTGCCTTGACTAATGTTTTGAATTTTCATGGTTGTCGTGTGTGATATTGTTTGCATTAGGCCAGAAGGAGGGAACTTTACTTGTGGGATGACTGGTGGTTCGGTGCTGCTGCAGGTATTCCTGTTTCCAAAGGGTATATGCATGACTGATGATCAAAGAAACTTTCACAAAGGTGCTAGGAAAAGGTTACCAAGTCAAAGGCACCCATCACTCTCCTGAGAGTCATGCAGTCCAAATTATTTCTGTTTCAGAATATCACTAGATATATAACACTAGCTAGCAGTGATCGGAGGACACAGAGGGCTGTCTGCTTACTGTGTTATCACTGAACTTCAGCAGCTGGAACATATCTTCATGCAGCCAGATAGATGGCTTGTTCACACACATCTGATGCCTAATGAAATACCAGTACAGTGGTAACAATCCCTCTCCCTGTAGCACCAATCTGTTCAGTTTTTAATACAGAGAAGAATCTCAGGCTGCCAGAGAACTTCTTTGGGTCTCTATAGTTTCCCCTTTGTCTATTTACAATACATTTCATGTCCTTAATTTTAACGACGTCCTGTCTGCAGCACCTTAATGGCTCTTCAAAAAGCCCGGCTTTGTTTCTTTGTATAGAGGCAGGGGACTCCAGAACAAGGAAGGTTGGTGTTCTTTTTTCTTTTTTTTTTCTTTTTTTCTTTTTCTTTTTTTTTCTTGGTTGGTTTTCTTGGCTTTTACACTGAAGGGCAAAGAGATCCGAGGACTGAGTGTTGTTTTGCTCAAAAGCCTTGTGGGGAAGCATGGCAAATGACCAAGAAATGGATTGTATGGACTGCGAAGGCTCAAAGTAAGCCTTTAACGCTAATCAGCGTTAAAATAGGGGGTGGTAGCTGACTAGTAGCCTGAGAGCCGTTTAAGTAAACAGGTGATGCATCCTGGATAACATACAAGTGCAACAAGGTATCTGCCAAGTTAATTATGACCCAGGCACGCTTACGCAACCGTTGTTAAGTGCAACTTAACTGCAGAATGGACTTCATGCTGAGTCTGACAGCAGTGTAATTAGTAGTTTGCCAGCTGTGTGGTATTGAGTGTGCAAATCCTTATCTCTGTAACCGGTAGAATGAAACTAGAGCATTCAGGTTTTCACTTCTTTGTGAATGCAGGGTGTTCGTCAGTCTTTTGTAACCGTTGTTTGTGCCAAGTCTCCAGATCTTTACACATGTACATATATATATATGTATCTGAATGCATATACGTGTTTATGGGGAAATCCTAGTTTCAGTTGGTACAAATAAGGTACTTGGAGTATCACAAAAATTGCCTTCTTGCCTCTTGAAAAGGCAGTGATGGAATAAAAGAAGTGTAATCCATTCCAGTTTGTGATGATCCCAGAACTGTGGGATGCTCAGCATGCAAAGGGATTTCTGTGTCAATCCCGTGCCCTTTTACAGGGTATGTACAAGCACTTGCAGTTCGGCAGTGGCCCTTGCTGCATTCCATCTCTGGTTTTCACAGCTGTTGTGGATGGATTTTTGAGAGCCACAAAACAGATGTATTGCTCACTATTTAAAATTGTAGAAAATGCTTCAAAAACCCCATAAAGGCTGAAGAGAAGGAGCCCGCTCGCATTTGTTGCCCTGCTGTGTGGCAAGAGAATCTGTTGCACAACAGGGATTTAAAAATTGACCTGGCATTCTAAATAAGAAGAAAAGATGATGTTTTATTTCTGCCCCTGAACAAGCATCAAATCCTTTCTGCCTTTGTAAAATTGCACATCTGGATCTAAAAATGCCTGAAAGATCAGTCCATGAAAGGAAAATTTAAAGTCTCAAAGTGTTACGTTACATGTGTTAGCCTGTAATTGTCTTTGAAAGTTTTCTAAGTACTCAAAAGTGTTAATGTGAATATCTGTCATTTAATAGAAGAGCAAAGTTGTACCTGTCAGAAAGGAGACCAGTACTGTTGTGTTTGAGAGTCCAAGGATTAACTGGCTTTTTGTTTCCTTTAATAATTCTATTTATATATACATATTTATGTAATAACTCTCACAGGATCCTTTTGCAAAATTCAGTTCTCTAGGGGATGTAGGCATATGTGAGTTAGGTAGTTCCAGGATGTTTGACACTAGGAATATTTGGCAGATTTTGAATGGGTATTCTCCCTCAATAAACACAGTTATCGTTGAGAATGATCACATTTTTGGTGGTGAAGACATGCCTGGGGCCAGCTAGTTACATGCTTTGTAGGTGAGGTAGAGTTTGGATGCAGAGCACCACACAAACATTGTTGCATTCATTCCCTGGCATTATTGCTGTAATTCCTAGTCAAGTTATCTGTTAGACTGAGTGTGAAGCAGAGATGTCTAAATTTACTCTTCCCCAAATACTCACCTAAACTCAAGACTAGCCATGACTCTGAGGCTGAACTGTCTGATTACGAAACGTTCCAAGCAGTCCATGAGATTCTGTAGTATAATCTATTTTAATTTTCCAGGTGAGAAGCCACACCGATGCCATTTGTGTCCCTTCGCGTCAGCTTACGAACGTCATCTGGAAGCTCACATGCGATCTCATACCGGTGAAAAACCGTACAAATGTGAACTGTGTTCCTTTCGCTGCAGTGACAGGAGCAACTTATCTCACCACCGCAGGCGCAAACATAAAATGGTGCCTATCAAGGGTACAAGGTCTTCCCTGAGCAGCAAGAAAATGTGGGGTGTTTTGCAGAAGAAGACCGGCAATTTGGGGTACAGCAGAAGAGCATTAATTAATTTGAGTCCTCCTTCCATGGTGGTTCAGAAGCCAGACTACCTTAATGATTTCACTCACGAGATTCCAAATATCCAGACTGAAGCGTATGAGAGCATGACAAAAACAACCCAGAGCAGTGGGTTGCCAAGAGACCCCCAGGAGCTTATGGTAGATAATCCATTAAACCAGCTCTCTACGTTAGCTGGACAGTTATCTAGCTTGCCACCTGAAAACCAAAATCCAGCCTCTCCTGACGTCGTTTCCTGCCAAGACGAAAAGCCTTTCATGATGCAGCAGCCTGCTGCACCCGCAGTGGTTTCAGCCGTGTCAACAAACATCCCTCAGAGTTCATCTCCAACCAGCCCAGATCCACGGCCTACACACAATCAGAGGAACTATAGCCCCGTGGCAGGTCCCAGCAGCGATCGCAGTGCCCACACCAGTACTCCCAGCATAAGTAACAGTCAGCCAAGTACTCCAGCTCCCACCCTTCCGGTTCAGGACCCTCAGCTTCTGCATCACTGTCAACACTGTGACATGTACTTTGCGGACAATATCCTTTATACTATTCACATGGGATGTCATGGATTTGAAAATCCTTTTCAGTGCAACATATGTGGGTGTAAGTGTAAAAATAAGTATGACTTTGCTTGCCATTTTGCAAGAGGCCAACACAGTCAACATTGACTGCGAACACGCTTTCGTTTAGTTTTTTAACATATTACAGTATATTTTTCATACTTGCTGAAGGAAAGCTTGCACATTCCCATAAGGAATACTCGTATTAATTTGGCAAAGGAGGCAAATTTATTTCTATGTTGTCATAAAACTTGCCAGGGAAATTTTGTATGAGATGTGGTGGTTATTTTATATGTAGCCTTTCAAAAAAGCTGAGCGAGTGACGTAAGGGTTGGAATGCATTTACATGCTTTGGTTGCTAATTTCAGTTGCTTGCATGTAATCCCAGTAAACATTCTACAGATGTAGGAGCAGAGCCTGTGGCCTGAAACATAGGATGCAATTATTGGACTATTTACTAGGCAGGACAAAAAATCTATTAACCATAAAATAGGAAATGTTGATGCAATGACATGCATGGTTACTTTGGAGACGTACTTATTGTTAAAAACTTAGCTACTCTAAAGTGGTAAAACAGCAACTTTTGCATACAAATTAAGTTTTACATCAAACTTGCTTTAATCTGATGAAGGTTAATAACAAGGTTTTGCTTAGCATAGTCTAAACTCTTCACGTTAGGGCTCAAACACTAATTTATTATTTTTTTAAAGCATCACAAAACAGGTTATTGTGAATGAAACTCTGTTAGGAAAAAAGAAAATAAAAGCTTGTCATTCACTAGTTATACAAAGGAAAAATTAAATGTCAGACCTTATTTTAAACTACACTTACCAAAATTTTACATGTAATTCTTATTAAAAGGAGGTAATTTTTGAACAGTCATAAAGAGCTTGCAGAACTAATATATATTCTGCGAGATTTTTAACTGCCTTAAACTAATTTGTACAGATAGTTAAAATTTGCACAGTTAGACTTCAGTCTTGCTGACAGGAGTTCTAATAGAAACAAAGAATAGGTTTACAAATTAAAAATCATTTGTTCAGTTTTCTCTCGGGCCAAGCTACAGCTGATGTGTTGCCTGTATGTTTGAAAGCTGTATGATCTAGTTGAATATAAACTTCAGCTAACTTGGAAGTGGGTTTGTCTTGTCCCCTCCCCTAGATTTGTTGTCCTTTTGGTGTGCTAGAAATAAGGGGAAGGGCTTCTGGGTGTTCTGACCTACCCGGGTAGGACACAGGCAAAGGAATTCTGGCTGACTACATTTGAAGTCGTGAGGAATAATTGTAGGTGGCAAACAGAAACAAAAGATGTACTTAAAAGTCCATTGCACATGTTTGGGGTTTGTTTTTTTTATACTGTACATCTTACTTTAGAAGCACCTAGACGAATGGACAGGCACTTTATTATAAACCTAAATAAAACAGCCTAGCAAAATTAATAGAAGTTCTTAATATACTACATAGGAATTTGTAGTGTTTCTGAAAGTGAAGAACTGTTAACTTTTTCCATACTTAGACATGCACTTTTACCATAGTTTGCCTTATTCGAGGCAAATTAAAGCTTCCCTTGCTTATTCCCCTTTTAGCAGCAAAATATGGCAGCAAATAGGTTTTGTTAAAAGCAGGAATATTTTATTAATATTCTGCAAGTCAGGGGTTGGAATCTGAATGGCAAACATTTGGCTTATTCAAATGTATATTGTTACAGAGCTGAAGCTTCCTGTAAATGACTTCAGTGTAAGATCAATGCAGGAAAAAACACCCATCTGATAATTTTAGTTTTTGAAGGAATTTTTACTATAATGAAGTTTGGGAACTGAATATGTATCTCACTTACTGTTGATTACCTGTGCTTAAGTAAATGGATTCTTGGCTGCACGTAGTCTTGCAGGAGTAAGGTCAGAAACAGGCCACTGAAGTATTTCCACTGTGAAGATGGATGATAGCACACTGTCACTCCTCAAAATGTTTTTGGTGTCAGGCCTGATTCAAAATCCTTGACAGTGGATTTGTAGAACAGAATTTGTTTTCCATCTTTCATAGTGGCACTCTTTATAATGCCAAAATGTGTCTCTCTTGCTTTGTGCATAAGGACTACACGTTGACTGAGCTGTAATCCAGTTGGAAGTTGTTGCTCCTGTACAGGTTTTGTAACGTGATGCTTCCAGTCAAAGAATAATGTAGAAGTGATGGCTTTCTCTTCATTACCTATTGTCACATTCTAAAAGTCTAAATTTGGCTAAAATATAATTCTAAAACTATAATCTCCCTGCTGAAGACCATGACAGTAATTTGTAGAGGTGATTTTCCTTGCCTTTTGATAGATAATGTAAACTTTTATTCCTGAGCTCTAGAGAGGCCAAGGAAACTTCTGAAACACATTCCGATCCTGAATGATGTCAGCCTTGTCTAGCTGCAGGCCTGGAGGTTGGTGGCCCTGCCTGTGGCAGGGGGGTTGGAACTCGATGATCCTTGGGTTCCCTTCCAACCCAGACCAGTCTGGGATTCTGTGACTGCAGCAGTCAAGTTCTCCTTGGTTTGTGGCTCCAGCCTTTCTCCCTGGTAGGTGCCAGTTGGGAGGTGAGCTCCAGTGAGCACCAAGCTCTGAGATTACATCGTTCTGCTCTCTTTATGCAGTGTGTGACCTGTTAGGACTTTCACTGAGAGTGCCTGTTAACATTATACTCCTCTCTTTCCGTGTTGGCTCATGATTTAGCAATTTAGAAAAATAACTTCTGCAGTGTGATGCCCCTGAATTATATTTTCGGTAGGGGTACTGTTAGGTCCCTCACAGAGATAGCTGGTAGCAAGAGGAAGCCTTCATGAGCTTATTGAAAAGGGGCCCTCATTTCAGAGGGGCTTTTCTTTTGCAGTGAAACATGTTGTTAATAATAGAACTCAGTATGAAAACCAAAACAACTATCCCTAGACCTCACAGGTTGTTGTTGTTCACAAGTACTTTAGTCCTGCTGACTTAAAAAAACATTGTTTCTGCTTTGAAGTATCTAGGAAAAGAAAATTAGCTCAAGCATCTGTCAACCGCTGAATGACTATGAAACTCTTCGCTTCTTCCCATGTGCAAGTTTCTGTTTGCAGGGGGATGTCTTAGTTGGCAACGAGCTTTGGTGTTCATGGCTGGGTTCTGCAGACAGGTCTGAGGGGTGAATCCCTGCTGACTAACTGGTCCTCTGCAGAGGGGGGTTCTCCAGACTGGGATTCTGGACTTCTCAACATCCTGCTGTGTAATCAGTTGTGCCAAACTGTTCCTGACTGTAGCCCTTCCTTCTGTCTGCTGAGTAGGTTTGGAAGGTGTGTTCTCATACTTGCTTTACATAATGTTGTACATACTATTTACTTTAATTTAAAGACCAGAATTAGTCCTGGAAAGTTGTTTTAGAGTGAGTATGATCCTGGTAATTCCCTTACACACGTCTTGCTCAGAGTCAGTGTGGGATCGAGTCCTTGGTCAGTTAGTCCTGGAAAGTTGTTTTAGGGTGAGTATGATCCTGGGATCGAGTCATTGGTCAGTAGGATGTTTCATACTGAGTTCTCCATGTGCTGCACTGCACTAACTTATTTTCTTTTTTTTTTTTGTGTAAAAGAAAAACCTCAAACAAATCCTTCTAAGGTGGTAATTAGTGATTTAACTTGCATTAACAGGGAAGTTTGGGAATGAGCTGAAATTTTTCCATAGCTTGACTGTTACGTTCTGTAGTTGCAAAACATAACTTGGGGGGGTGGGGGTGTTTGGTGTAAGAGATTATTTAATAGAATTGTGGACATTTTTATCATGCACTATTTATACACTCTTAATACAGTATAGTATAGAAATCTCAGTACAGACTTACTGAAACTGAATATTCCAATGAACATGCTAATACTAGGCTGAAGATCTTGGTAAAATATCTGTTTCTCAATACTGAAACCAACTGTGAAGTGGCTAATAGGGGAAAAAAAACTCTGGTGTTTTTTTCACAGGTACAATGTTTAGATGAAGAGAACTTTGACTTAAAAAGTTAATTGGCATTTTAACATCAAAATTTTGTTCCAGGATGTCTGGGGTGGGTGGGGCGGGAGGGGTGTTGCTTTTTTCTTTCTTTTTGACGAAGGGAATGTAATTTAGAAGTCTTCACTGGCAAGTTTTGTATTAATTTTAAACTTCTCTGAAAATCTACAGCAAATGGATGTTCTGGTGCAGGAAATCTGTTCCCTGCTGCAGCAGTTTTCATTGAGCAATCTTCGTGTACGTGCTTCTAAGTACCTGCTTTGTTAATAATACGTATTTCAGTGTAAAGAGCATATTTTGTATGCAAAAATGAAAGCTGTTAGAGTTGTAAAATAAATTTTATTGTGTAGTGGATGTTTTCAGATGACAAGGTTAATTCTGAAATAACCCGACAATATCTAGCGTAGTTCATGTCGTGAAGCTTTGCTTTTGTAAGATACAAATAAAATAACACTTTCTAATTAGGTCTCACGTTAATTCTTAATTGCATGTGCTTCAACAGGTGGAACTGGTGAGGTACTCATGACTAGTTGTATAGATATGGTAAGGAATGTAGCTTATCATTCATTTGCATTAAGTGACAAAGAGTGTACTTAGGTTTCAGTGTGCTTGATTCAAAATAGTTTCAGAGGTGACCCAGAACACTCTCACATTCCTTTTCACTGGTAATTTTTAACAGTGGGTCATTTTCCAAGTGGTTTGTTTGCTTATATTCCATTTTCAAGAGTGGTTGCATGTCTCCAGTCAGAGGCTTTATCACAGTATGGTTAGTACATAGGCAACCTCTGTGTATGCTGCAAGAGAATATGATGAATGTCACAGAAAATGGAAATTAGTTCTAAAATGTTGCAGGCTTAATGCTGAATAAATTAGCCACACATTGAAATTGGCAGGTTTTGTTATCTTGATAGTCTGTGACATCTTTTCCAGCCTGCTCACGTCAAGCCCTGACGTTTCAAACATACCGTGTCTCCCTGGCTCAAGGTCTGTAGTGTTTCAAACCTTCAGATGCTCTGAAGGCAGCACCAAACATGAATTTCCCTTGGACATGAGTTGATCCTGTGTGCATGTGTGGGTGCAACTGTAAAGAGCCTTTAACCGCATCCCCAAATCTTCGTTCTTTGCAAAGCTTCTCCGAGAGAAACAAAAGCTTGACCTGAAAAAAGGGACTTGGGGGAATCAAAACACAGGTGTTGACATCCCAGCATTGGACACTGTTGCTTATTATCAACCCCTGTCACTCTTGAAATGCTGAAATCCACCTCTTCTTGTTTTCATACTTTCCCAGGCAGGTTTTCTCTGGAAAGTCTCAGCTACCTGTGTGACAGACTGGAGCAAGTCAGCAGTCAAAGTCCTCTCCAAAACCTCAGCTGGAGTAGGCTCTGAGAAAGCTGATCCAGCTGTGCGTTAGTCCTGCTGTAAGCAGGATATGGGACCGGGTGACTTCTGGGTGTTCCTCCTAGGCTGACTTTTTCAGTGATTCAGTGAAGTTTGAAGTCCAAGGATAGTTCATTGCTGGCTCAAAGCAGAGCAGACCGTATTTATGTCCCATGGTGACAGAACAGGACTTGGAGATGGCACAAGCCTCCAGAAAAGGTGGCTGCAGCTCTCCGATGTTTTCAGCAGTGCTACTGAAGCAGTACTGCATTTTAAATGCTCTAGACTCTTAAAAAATCTCTAGGTCCTTATTTTAGAATATATTTATTAACTACCTTAGTTGCCTCATGTTGGAATGAAGAAATTGCACTTACAGCAGGCTCAAAGGATTGATTTTGTATGCAGATTTGGTTGTTCAAATTACTTCCTTGCCGCAGGTCTTCCAAAAACTCTGCTTTGAGTTTGTTGAGTTCTTCTGCCAGGCTCTTCATCTCACTTGGGAGCATGTTTTTATCTAAAAGAAAAAATTAACTTCATGCTTTAAAGACAAAATTTTCAGGCTTTGGCTCACATTCTACAAGATTTCTGAAGGGCATTGCCTCAGTCACACCCTTGGGGCTGGGAGTCCTTAACAATATACTGCTAGGGAATTTCATCAGTTTAGTTCAGAACCCACTGTGTGTACCTTTTGCATCCTTCATCATCTGGGAGATGACACGTCTGCACATCTGATCAGCCTGATGGATGGTGCTGGCTGCACAGATTGCTCGGTCCTCTTCCTATCCCGAGTGACCAACAGAGAAGAGGAATACACACAAAACATATTAAATTCGATTTAGACTGGCACCAGCTTTTCAAGCACTCTTCAAAGAAAACAAGTGACAGGTTAGCAGCAAGGCAGTGACTGTTGCAGATGGGTGCCCAACAGAGGCAGATGTGAGGAAGTGAATGGTTATTTCCCTCTGTGATGTGACAGCTCCAAGGGGCATCCCTTTCACTACTCCAAAACATACAATAGTATTTTTAAAGACTGCTCAGTGGTTTAACTTGACGAGGTGCCAGAAATACCCATTTCAAATAGGATTAACTTTTCTGTGTGTACTTTTGCAATCAAGAAATGCCAGAGGTATTTCTTGGTTTCTGCTGTCTGTATCCACTGGGGAACAACTGACTCATTCACTGTCAGCTGAGAGCCGTGACCGCAGACATACAAGCGGTGCTACCTTTTGCTCGGTGTTTTCCTCTGTTTGCTTCACTGGATTTTCCAAAGCAGTCGCCAGGAAACTGATTATCTGCTCACTAAGAAAACAAATGAAAATGTAAACCACATTAATCAAACAGCTGCCCTAAGATTTTATCTTTCATTCTGTAGCAACACCTCATCACAGGAAAAAAACCTGCAAGTTTTCAGTTACATGTACGAGGCAGGCAGTGAAATAATCTTTATACAGCAAGTTAGAGGAAAACCAATTACAACTAAAAATACAGCAAATTATTTCCAGTCTTGATGTTTTGGACAATTTAAAGAAATTTTTAGCACCAGTTGAGAAATGCAGTTAGTTTTGAGGTTAACTCTGCAACTAATGATGGCTGTGAGCCCCCAACAACCCATTATGTGTAACTGACTGGCTTCCAAAAATCACCGTATTGAGTATTTTGTCCCATGCTGTTTAAATACAGTAAAGCCCCCGTTTCTGAACAGACAACTTGAGGAAAACACCAGTAACAACAATGCAGGGTTGTGTACTTCTCCTCTGAAGTGCAGTCAGAACTTTTCAGAATGAGGCTGTTCTGTTCCCAAGTGTTTTTCTTGAGATCTGGCATTTCTATTTTTCTTGCCATTAAAGATATCGTCTGGTCAGGCAAGGGATGACTTCTTTGACGATTTCTCTGCAAGCAGCATTCAAGTGGGCACTCTAAAAATAACTGGCAGAAGCTCAAGGAATCTGAAAGAACACAGACAATTAAAACTCTTCAAGTAGAGATTTCTGAGGCTTTATATAGAAAGGAACTTTACATGAGCCTGAAAAAGAATATAAACTGTCTACAACTAATATAGTTTTACCTTCAAGGATGCTCAATTAGTAATTGCTGAGATCAACACTTGTAAGAAAGGCTCTGAGTGACCTCTCCAATAATACAGTAACAAAGTTGATGCTTACTGTACTGTGGGAATGTAGCTGTTAATAACTGATCATTTAGGTAGATAGAGGTAGGACAAGGGGGGTGGATTGAAGCTGGAGGAGGGAAGGTTTAGGTTGGATGTCAAGGGGAAGTTCTTCATGGAGAGAGTGGTGAGGTGCTGGAACAGGCTTCCCAGAGAGGTGGGGGATGCCCCAACCCTGGAGGTGTTCAAGGCCAGGTTGGATGGGGCCCTGGGCAACCTTGTCTAGCTCCAGGCCTGGAGGTTGGTGGCCCTGCCTGTTGCAGGGGGATTGGACCTCGATGATCCTGGGGGTCCCTTCTAACCCAGACCAGTCTGGGATTCTGTGACCAAGAGCACTTAAAAACAGGCGGTTAAGGAAAACTGGCTTTGCTATGAAGCAGAGAATGCTCTCAGGCGCAGGAACAAGCAGTAATTACATTTGCGGGCCAGCTGGTACACCTCGTATCTCATGCTCCGGTAATAAAAATTGTCATCCAAGATCAGGTAGAGCGGCCTCGACGTGTCCTCGAGCACCGGCCATCCGCCGGCTCCGGTGTGGCTGTCCGCTGCGGTGAGCAGCCCCTGCCCGCGGCAGCAGGCCAGGAAGCGCTCCCAGGCCGGCTGGGGGACAGGGTCGGTTGGCGGGGCGCCCGTGAGCAGCGCCCGCAGGAAGCGCTCCAGGCACTGCAGCAGCTCACGGCGGCTCCGCTTCCAGCGGGGCAGCTAGAAAGGAAGGCAGCGGAGGGGTGAAAGGCCGCGTACCCACCCCAGCTGCCCCCCCACCACCGACGCTACCGAGCTCCCCCGCGGCTCCCGCCCAGCCGCCCTCCACCGACCGAGGGACGCGCCGCGTTGCCTGGCGACGGCCGCGGCGCTCCCGATGACGCTCCCGAGCGACGCGCCTCGGCCGGCCAATGAGAGAGCGGAGGAGCCGCACTGACCAATGAGGACGGTTCCGCCTCGGTCTCGTGAGGGCCGAAGGCTTCCGGCGGGATGAGCTCATCGTAGGTGAGGAGGGCGCAGGCCCAGCCCAGGCTGTGCGTCAGGCGGCGGCGCAGGGTGCGGGCCAGGTGGGACTTGCCGGCAGCCGGCAGCCCGCACAGAACGCAGAGTCCTACCCGGGTGCGCCCGGAGCTGCCGTTCGCCTCCTTCTCTGCTGCCATCACCTCAGGCGACTCGGCCGCAGCTCCCGCCGCTCGCCAGCCGATGGGCCGCTGCTGTGCGCATGCGCGCGGTGCGTCCCCGCGGGAGCCCCCTAGCGGGCGGAGCGCGGTCGAAGAGCAAGTCGGTGAGGGCGGAGGCGTTAAGCGAGGGCCTGGCCGCGGTCTCTGAGCGGTCCTCGGAGCGGTTCCAAGCCCAGAATGGTGGGTGTGAGGGTAATTAGCGGCGAGTGCCTGTCAGCGAGGCGTAAGGGACGGGAATGTTTAATTGGTGATAAAAGCTCGGTGTCCCTCAGCATTTGGCAGCTCTCTGGGAGCCAACCCTTGCTCGAGGCTGGTTTCTGTGGGGCATTTGACCCTGAAACACCTCTGCGGTGAGGAGAGCCCACACCAGCACGGGCACACGGCCAGCAGGTATCAATGTACCCACGGAGGTACCGGCTGACGGTATCCACAGTGCTGGGCTTGGCAGTGAGTCTTTGCCCACCAGCTGCCCTTCCACCAGTTCCTATTCAGACAGTTTTGTCTCAACCAGTACCGCTTCCCACTGGTCCCATTTAGGACAGTGGAGTTGCCAGCAAAAGTCTAAAGCTATAACAACTACCAAACATTAAACCACCGTTTAATTGTGTTGTGCGTGGCCCAACGCACCACATTTTCTGTTCATTTTAGCTACATCATCTATAGCTCTTCTTGATGTTGCCAGCGTCCCTGTGTACTTTTATAAACTCCAGTACTGGAACTGAACCACCAGTAGGTAACGAGAGGTGTGGGACCTGGATCCCAGTTTTGACAGGGCTGTGCTGCAGACAGGGAATGCGGGAAGGGTCATCAATCCTGGCACGTGGGGTATGGCTGTGTTCTCAGCATGCTGCTGAGGGGACGGTCCGGGAGGCAGATGGACTGCAGGCTTCCCAAGAAGCCAGTCTACGTTTTCACAGGAGCATGGAATTAGAAGGGAATAAATGATGTCTGTAAATAATGATTTGCTTCTCCTTGGCCTGGTGGTAAGGCTGTGCTTTAGAAGAGTCCTGATCTCTGGAGCTGGAACAGAGCTAACCAAGGAGTTGAACTGTAGGTGAGGTGAGGTAGAAGAGGCACAAATAGAGCCAGCAGTTAGATGGGTAATGGGATGTTACAAAATTGTGTTCAGTTCCTGTTAGCATCAGGTCTTTCCCAGAGAAAACACCTTTTAGAAGACATTTTGACTGTATGGGGGGGAGGACTGGAGGACTGCAGTCTTTGGGGGTTTTCAGACCAGTTACTTGTCAGCACTAGTTGAGGGTTCCCAAGAGACTTTTCAGGCAGCTGGTCTAGGTGGGACTGCGGGTCGCTGAGGTCCTGAAGGAACTGCAGGAAACTGGATTTGTGCTGGCTGCCTGAGGTGTGGAAAATATTTGGTGAGGTATCTCATGACTTGAGACAGCTGGTATTCCTAAGCTAGTTCATTACCATTTTCAAGTAGTTTATAGCATTTATCCATATATTTAACTCTCTCTGCTCCACCCTCCTCCTCTCCTAGGCAGCATTTATTTGTCCCACTATGCTGGTTTCTATACAAGCAGCATTTCTCCTTCAAGCATTTAAGCTATTTTATCTCATAAAATACACGAAAAATCCTCCACTGGACACGAGCCATTAGGAACTTCATACACAATACAGCAATGTAAACATAGCAAGCATGAAGTAAAGAAGGTTTGAAATACTACAGACCTTGGGCCAGGGAGATGTGATACGGTAAAAAAGTCAGGACTTGACGTGGCAGGCTGGAAAAGATGCCACAGAAAATTAAGACAACAAACCCTACAGATTTCAAAAGTGGTTAATTACTCAGTATTAAGCCTGCAGTATTTTAGAATTAATTTCCATTTTCTGTGACATTCGTTCTGTTGTCATTTTGTTAATTTTTATTTTGTTGTATCAGAACTAGATCCACAGCTTGGCCTCTCTGGTGTTTGGCTACAGAATTGAGAGCTGTATCTTCAGCAGCTCTGCTAAGTAGCAGCCTGTTCCACTCCACACTACTCAGAGCATGTGCTGACAGGGCAGGCAATAAAGCTCACACTTACCCAAAGATAAATCCTGTCTATCATGCTATAAATTATTTTAAATACTTGGAAATTCAGATGGTTTCAATGTATCATATAGCCACAACATCATCAATAACTATATTAAAGTCACTGTATAATGTGAGTTACTATGAACTAATGTAAGTACTCTTCTGTCTTACCTGGTTATTTCTTGTGTTACTGCTTGGCCTGTTATTTTGCTTTGGTTGCTGCACATTGTTATCCCTGAAATAAAAACCGTGTCATCAGTCAAATCCTCACATGGTTTAACTGCCTCCAGCTCTGGATTCTGTTCCTGACTCCACCCCTTTCTGGCCGTGACAACTAATTTCAATGTGCAGTGCTCCTGTCTCCAAGCAATACAATTATCAATACAAATCAAGGAAGTGCAGTGGTTTTTTGTGAAGAAATGCTGAAGAACAGACAACTGCAGTATCTGGATTAAACTGCTTGATAGCAGGGTACTGGCTATTAAAAGTTTCCTACAATTGCAGGAAAGTCTTTTCATTGAGGAGGTCCAGAATTCTTTGAGCAGATAAAGCATCTAATGGGCTTGAGCAATAAATTGGAACGTGCTCTTGAGTGCTGAAATACACAGTTGTAGTAAGTGAAATACCTGTGTTGTCTTCTGCTTTTCCTGCAAAACGTCCTCTTTATTGTATCACGCTTAATTACTGCTAATACTGTCACGATTACTGCTGGCAGCACAAGGAAGAAAAAGATAAGCAGACCATCCCGAAGTGATGTATCTAGAGAAAAAGAATTGAAGATCATGTGAGTTGTGTTGGTAAACCTCATATTAAAGGATCTGTTCTGATAAAAACACCTTTCTGTTATAAAATCTACATTCTTCAAATTATCAGAGATTAAAACTAGTTACTCCAGTGAAATTCATAAAATGCTTTGATCAGTAAAACCTTATCACAAGTTCTTTCTGCCTCACCCACCCCACGTTACATGATAGACAAACCTTTTGTCCACATGTTTTCTCAAGAATACTAAAGCAGACAAATCCATTTGCATTTGCTCCCTCACAACTGATCTGCACATCTTCTTTATCTTCCTAAGCTATTAATAAATACAAAAACATTGTGAAGGCCAGCAAGGCCTTCTCCATTTTCCCTTTGCAGAATCTGATGGCTCCTGCATGAGCCAGCTCCTGCTTGCTGCATGCACCTCCATAATCCCCTATTTCTCTGAGACCCTTTCTGTATATAATTCTGATGGCTTCATTCTCCAGCTATAATCTTCCTCTACAACATCCATTCTATCAGAACTTTTTTACATACCTAAGTAAATGTCTATTTAAAATGTAGCACTTTATGTATTACTTTTAATTTTAGTAATGTATTGCTTTTTCTCAGACAAAATAATGGTCAAATTCTCACTTGAACCAACTTCCTTGATGTCTGCAAACCTACACATCAGCTAATAATATTAGTTCTTCAGTCACTCCATGATTAAGCATCACATGCATTAGAAAAAAAAAACAGCTGCAAAGAGACTGGCTTCCTCTCCCCTGGTTTTAGAGGATTATTTTATCAGATGTTGGGGCAGGGTGAAGGCTGGTTTCAGAATCTCACCTATGTGAGCTGGACCGCTGTCAACACTGCCGCCATAGCCAGACCGGTTACAGAACGGAGGCGCCCATCCGGAATTGCAGTGGCAGTTCCCATTGTTGTTACACACCTATGGTCAACACAGCAGGGATTAGTCAGATGAACAACACCCTTCTGGAAGCATCCACTTCCCACCTCTGTATTTGGAGTTACACAGTAAGAACTGCATATGGAAACAAGACGTATTGTGTAGGATAGTTTGGGAATAAACTCTCCCCCTCAGTAACCCAGTAACTCCTCAGTATCACCGAGTGATACTGGTACCAGAAGTTAACCACCCTCTGTAGAAGTTAATCTTTGTTTTGTTATTCAGCTGCAGAAGATAACAGTCCAAAGATCTCAGTTTTACAACCTCTGGACTCCATTTTCTGTTCAGTAGGGCCTGTTGTGACAGGACAAGGGGTGATGGTTTCAAAATAGAGGGAGGGAGATTTAGATTGGATATTAGAAAAAAGTTCTTTCCTGTGAGAGTGGTGGAGCACTGGAACAGGGTGCCCAGGGAGGTGGTGGATGCCCCTGGATCCCTGGAGACGTTCAAGGCCAGGTTGGATGAGGCCCTGAGCAACCTGATCTAGTTGGGGGTGTCCCTGCTTCTTGCAGGGGGGTTGGACTAGATGACCTCTGGGAGTCCCTTCCAACTCTAATCATTCTATGATTCTATGATTTTTCACAAGACATACACAAATCAGGAATCAATAGACTGTCCTTCTCAAAGTAATATCTTCCTTTCACAATCGGACAGCTCGGTAGTATTAGAAAATTCCCTAGGGAAATTCAGAAGAAATGTCTTTCAATGTTAGTGCTGAGAGGTTTACAACATGAATTACAGATAAAAAGGTGGACTCAAATTTTAATACTGAACAGAAAAAAAGCCATCTGGCTGGTTGTTGCTTTTACACAGGGATTTTGCACTTAACTCTGTCTTATAGAAACAGGGCATGAAAATATGGTCCACTCACCCCATTATCATTACACTCCTGCTTTACATCACAGCTGTAGCCCAGATGACTTGCATCAACACATTCAAAACCTAAACAGGCCTGGAAAAAAGCATTTAGCATCTTTCAAACACAAAACTTAAAAAAATCCCATCATTTTATAAATACACTGTATAAATGTATATGTTTACAAGTCTACAGCCTGTACTTAAAAGTCAAGAAGAAGGGTTTATAAAGCATTCAGTACTTCACGGTTTTATAGCTGTATTGCTCTCAGAAATTTGAATAAGTAATTTGAATAACTGACAATGTAGTTCAATGATTTTGTAGCATCTCAGTTTCTGAAGAGCTAATTAATTGTTTGTATGCATGTATCTCAAAAAGCAGATTTTTTATTACATTACAGCATACAAGATGAGAGCTATGTCACATTTGGACAGTTACAGATGTCACTGCAGCACTGCTGTTGAGTCATCTTACATTCTTTTCTCCACAAGCTGTTCCATCATGAACTTGAGCAGGATCAGGGACATCTGATCCTAAGTCAAAGTCAGAAGACCAGCATAAAACCCCAGAAGCGTTGTTGACCATACTCCAAGCAGGAAGATTTTTAAGGCTAACAGAAGTGCACTGGAGCTTGCCACACAGACTATGCCTGTATTGAACAAATGACATTCAGAGACAAAGTGAACAGAAAAAAACCCCCAGCATCAGTGCAAATACCCCATCCAGTCAAACTTTTCAGTTTGCAATTCAATGGAACATTTATCTAAATCTCGTGCTCTAAGGGTGTGTGACAGAATATATTTTTTGCATTGAAGATTTCAGGGTTTAACTTTTATTTGCTGGTGACTTACTGAACAGGACATTTCTTGTACACTCCACCTCTCATTCCACAGTTTCCAAACCTGTCTCCTTTAATATTTGCTTTTTCAAAGCATATATCAGGTGCTTTTCGTGCCCCTGGAAAAAAACCAGTGCATCTTAGAAAGCCATTACACTGTCTCAAAAATATGAGAAAAAAAAAGAAAAATCTGAAATGTCTTATTAGGAGACCACAAGCCTTTTATACAATAAATAATAAACATACCTTTTCCATATATAGATTCACATTGTGAATCAAAGCTCTGGCATACTCCATAGTAGCAGTATGCCCTCATGTTGTCACATGGGTAACCATTCATGATGTAAACATCGTCTGGGCAGTAGGCATTGCTTCCATTGCAGTATTCAGGTAGATCACAGAAATCCATTTTTGATCTGCACTCTGCTCCTGCCACTTTAAACTAGGACCAGAGAGGAATCCCACCATAATTTTAGTGTGCAACAGCAGAATTTCCAAGATGAAATAATGACAAATGAGAATCTTTTGTGACTTTAAGGAAGACACAAGTTTTTCAGATGAATAACATGTATCCAAAACTTCCCTCAACTTCATATGGTGTAGCTGTAAAGTTTATGAGCTCAGAAGACTCTGGTAGGTCATACAAATGCATACACAAGTACAAATTAAAAGCAACCAACTATCACAGACTTTGGAAAAGCTTGCATAATGGAGATCACTACTACTGGGTCCTTGATTCCTCCTGCCTCCTGGGAGGGATGCCACAGAGACAATATTCCATTTCTTATCTACTGGACAGGAGCTGTAGATGCAAATTCTCTGCTTACCTGCTCTCTCCCGGTGAATGTAGTTTGATAATGTGAAAATATGTCAAGAGTACTATGACAGCTCTTCTCAAAGCTACTTTAAGTTAAAAATACCAGTAATTACTATCAATTTAGCTTAATGAAACATAACCTACTTTGCAATTTTTGCAGCAGAGTCCTTGAGCACATTGTGATCCAGATGTGAGTTTGCAGGTTGCAGCATCACAACAAGGGTTGGTACATTCCTGAAGAACAGCCACAGACAAGGGGACACAATATTTTACCTTGCTCTGTAGCTAGGAAAGTACATCATCACAGCAAGTACACAGACAGACCAAACTTTAAATACACCCTCTTGTGTGTTCTGAGATGGACAGCCTCCTGTTCTAACAGAAACCAGCACTTGGCTGTATTCATTTTACTACAAGTCATTAGAAAACCATCTGTTTTGATGGGTGAGGGGGGATGGACACTCAAAGAAGCAGAACTTTGTTTTTTAAATAACACTTCTTCCCACCCCTTCCCCTGTCTTATTTTTTGCTACACTAACAGTTTGATATAGAGAAATGTTGGTATCTTTTAATGACTGAGCTTACACAGTACAACCAGTGCTTGCTGACAGACTTTTGATTTATTGGTATCTTTTTTGGAGACACTTATTTTCTAAAGAATGAGTCAATACATCTCATTCTTACAGGGGAATTCTGACAAAGAAAATATGACTAACACAAGTAATTCTGTTGTGAGCTAAGGTTAAGTGTTACAGTTAGGAAACTGGTACATGCTCTATAGATAATTACTCTCTTTTTGTACCAGAAATATCCATGTTGCTAAAACCAGCACAAAAAACAATGGTGTTTCCACATGCTCTGCACTGAAGTGTGCTCCTCTCTTTAGCTTTAGCTCAAAGTTCTGTGAAGCCCAGTAGCCTTTGAAAGAGTACATATCAAAATCAAGGTATGTTTTTAGATTTTTTTCTAAAATTTATCTTCATGTTGCTTGAAAAAAGTAAATTTACAAGGCAAAGTCCTCAGATACTAACACAAATCAGGTATACCAAAAGGCCAGTATTTTACAACTAAACTAAACTAAACTAATAAACAAGTATACAATTGAATTTATTTTATTACCTGAGGTTTGCCACAGTCGCATTCTTCATTGTTATCGACCACATTATTACCACAGACAGGTTCTTTGTAAACATTACTTGTCTTGGGAGGGTTTCTAAGGCAGTTTCCTCCTCCTCTTAGAATAAGGTTCTCAAAATCATCAGCACTGCAGGTGCTGAAATTCCTGGATCCACTGGAAAGCATAACATTTTTTTTTTATAATTCTATATGTTTTGCTTACAGGAAAAAATACAACTCAAGCTCCTAGAATACTGTCTAAACTATAATAAATACCATATTTCATAAAGCTAGGAGATCATGGGATACTTAATTTTTACTTTGTGCAACACAGTATGAGAAGTTAAAATTACTATGTATGCCATAAATCCAAGTACTTTCAGAAGGCAAAGAGACCATCAGATTATCCATTCTGGTGTATGGAATAAAACAAGCCTTAAATAGATTTAGGTTGTCTATACTGAATCTAAAAATGCTCAATTAATTTTTTTTATCCAGAAAGTCATTCATCTTAACTTGAAGTCCCTAGGAACTTGGGAATGCACAGTTGTTTTGTCAAGTGTTCAATTATCCTGATTTATTAATATAAATGTGGATGATAAAATAATATGATCTCTTTTTTTCATCTTAAGAGAAGCCAGAGAACAAATTAACTGAAAGAAACACAGGCTGAGAGTTTTTGTTCAAAATTAACTAGTAAGAGAATCTGTGCAAAGGATGTTTGCACAAGCACAGTGGATATATATAAAAAGCATTCTCGGCAGGGTAAAAAACTCCAGCAATATGCTATAATAAGATTAAGAAAATACTGTTTTGAGGAATGCTACAAATAAACAATGACTGGATTGGAAAACAGGCAACAAATAAATTTAAATTATGTGAAGACCTTTGTGAATAAACATTTCAAAAAACTCCCTGTTCACAAAAGTTCTTCAAGATTCATGGGAATTTCCCAGCTTATAAGTTATAGTCACTGCAGATAGATAGCAAGTATTAAAATAAAATATCTGGAAATCTTACTTATCTGTGCTGTGCATAATATAGGATGCAGGACACCTTTTATCATCATGTTTCATTCCGAGATTATGTCCCAATTCATGTGCAACTACTGTAGCATGACGTAACATATTGTCATGATTCAACTAATAAAGAGAATCAGTGTTAAAAAAAAGTTATGAAACTAAAGAAGATTCTGTGTTTCTACTTACTGATTTATTCAAGCCACAAAGCTTTGGGAAGCTATGAAGAAAGAATACTAAATTGCACTGCAAAGCTGAAGCAGCAAGAGCATATAGTTTGTCATTGATTCTTTTTTTTCAGCAGGGTCAGATTATTCCAATTCTGTTCCTTCCTTTAGGATCATATTCTGATTAATAACACTGTTAAGCAGTCATGGCACTGATTTTGATGGATTCTTCAATGATAAAAAAAATCAAAAGATGGTTGAAGAACAGAATCTGCCTCTTAAGACTGTCTATGATGTTGTGGCATCCCTATTGTAAGTACAAAATCTGCACAAGTCTTTACATCTTTACTCCAAGACCTGAGTGATTTGACCAGATAGGTCAGGAAAGTGCATATTATTCATTGTGATATCCTGGAAGGTACCTCTGTGGAAGCAGTGGCTGGCAATAGCAGCCTCTATGACTCTGGGTTGTGGAAATGCACAGGGCAAGTCTGTTCAGGTGCCTCCTGGTCTCACTAGCAGCACATCTATGACAGTTTAGCATCTCCTGTGCTATTTTTTTCCATTAACCACAGCATTAGATACTTACAGTGCTGATTGACCCACCCTGGACTTGTGAGCAGATGGTACCCACAAAGGCCATTCCAATGGATCCACTGTAAGAGCTTCTTCCTCTGCAACAAAAGCAGTTTGAAGGGGGTGTTGATAAAATGGCTGAAAGTTCACAATTTCTATCAAAAGACATTGATGAATCTGAAACAAATACTGCAGATGATTACTACACCAAACAAATAAATACTGCAGTAAACAAATAAAACAAATACTGCAACTGGTCTACTTGAAGTCAGGAAGAAATTTATCATCATATCAGGGTTTCATTGCAATAAATAACAAACATCTGAATAACAGAGCTTGAAAATAATGACAAATCACCTAAGTCTGCTGTGTCAGCGCTTCTGAATTCACAGAATCACCAAATGGTTGAGGTTGAAAGGGGCTTCTGGAGTTCACCCAGTCCAACCTCTCTGCTCAAGCAGATTGACCCAGAGTTTCACTGCAGTCAATTCACTGCAGTTTCTTGACATTTGTCCAGCTAAAAGCAGTTTGGAAGTTGAGTGAAGTTTACTCTAGTTATATTTTCATTCATAGACACAAAACCCCCCAAATCATACACATCAACAACACTGGCAGCATGACTAGTTTCTCCACTGAATGAACACTTACATGATGAGATGGCTAACATCATTTCGTGAACGTTTAAGGAGATCTTTCTGTCTCCAAGAAACAAATCTACCCAATACATCTCCAGCTGAACCATCTGTTACAGATATGTGGTTTGTATTTGTCCAGATCTCTAATCCAACCAAAACAATCTGGATGTTTAATGCTCTATACATCTGAAAAAAAATAGAATTACCGTCCATCAGTCTGTTTCAACTAAATTACCAAAGATTACATCACAATTACTTGAATAAACATTAAGATGAATGTAATAAGTGAGTCATAACTTTAATTTCTTTGAATAATTAACATTTTGATGTGGTGAAAGACTATATGGCTGAAGGCAATCTGCTTCCTGAAGGTACCTAAACATATCTTTTGGTTGGAGAACTTGGAGAGACCACGTTCATTCATATCCTTAGCTAATTCTCTTGAGGAGAAATTTGGAAGGATGATCAGAGAGTTCATGGTGCTAACAGTTTGCTTAATAAAAAAGAACTACACACACTGCAGCAGTCACGGTCTGGTAGCACAGAGAAGTGACTTAACATCCTGCATCTCTTCCTCTGTCCATACTTCTGCAAGACTCACTCATAGTTTCATGAGGTACCTTAAATGTGTTACAAATTACTATGTAACTTCCAAACACAGTTTCAGAACATAATTGTTCATATTTACTGCATTACCTGCTCTTTTGAAAACTATGATAAAGTAGTAGAATTCAGCAGCATTATCTGACTTACCCCATCAACATAATTAATCAGCTCAACTGTTTCCTTTTGCACCACAGCAGGATCAGCTTTCTTCATCAAAAACTGTAAAGTGTCATATGAGAATTATCAGAGGGGAAAAAATGAAATGGTTTGATAGAATATTTGTAGCATTGGATAAAGTCATTACCCTGTTGTTATCCACAACCACAAATAATTCCACAAAGCTTTTCTGTGGCAGGACAGCTCGCTTCTTCTGCAAATTAGAAAGCACATTAAGTTAACATGAGGTTGTTTTACTTATCTTTCTGATTACTTTCATTTCATGGATTTATAAAGCAATTTGCCTTCAATTTCCACATATGTCAGTAATTCACTTCTGCTCAGACAGTGAGAGGTGGGAGCTGAATGGCAGCTTCATGTCTT
Source organism: Heliornis fulica (assembly GCA_013399135.1). NCBI lineage: Eukaryota > Metazoa > Chordata > Aves > Gruiformes > Heliornithidae > Heliornis > Heliornis fulica. The sequence continues at coordinate 31,905 of VXBZ01011682.1, read as the reverse complement.
ACATGTCAAACCCACGATTCTCTTGGGCAGAGCTGTGCTCTTCTGCTAAAGGATTTCTTCAAGCTACGTTAAATACCCATTGTGGTGTTCTTCTGTTTCAGGATTTCCTTAGAAGTACTCCCACCAGTTTGGGGCCCATGAAAACAAAGGCAACAAGTGGCCAGGCCAGAGCCACCTGCAATGACACCATGCCAAAGCAAGAGCTCTGGAAATCTTTGGCTGCTGGAACAGACTGAGGAGATGGGTTAAACTGCCACTCTTAAGAGAGAAACAAAAAGGTATTTACCCTCAAAAGCTTTTCCCTGGTAGAGGTACTGTTTGATAAAAACCTGTATTTCACAGACTCGTTCACAAACATTTCGTGATGAGATGTGCCATTCAGCACACCACACTGGAAGGGGATATCCTGTGTATCATCTAACTGGTAAAACAGGTGTTCAAATGTTCTGGATGTGTTGAGCGGCTCCATTCCATACCATTTGCCACCAATGTAGAGGATTCCTCTAATAATCATAGAAGAATGAAACATTATTACACAGTTTTTGCCTTGTGGTTATAACTAGGTGAGTGAATGACAGCTGGATTATTAAAAACTGTAACTGTTTATACCACTATGTTGAAATAAATTATCTTAAATTATCTTAATACAGAGGATAAATTCAAACATTGAAAGGCTCTCAAAATACAATCCAGAACTCAATTTTAAAATGCTTGAATTGGTTAGTGGGAAAGCCAAATTGTTACTAAAGGAATCTGAATTCTGGGTAAAGGCTGATGTTAGGAGTCTCTTGAAGTCCTTATCCTTAGTCTCACTCCTAGCCTCATGCAGCTAAAGTATTTTAGCATTTTAGAAGATATATTCTAAGACAGAAAGACAAGCTAAAAGCAATCACCATGGTGTTAATAAAGGTAACAGCAGTACTGAACTGCTGAGGGCAGCTAAGTATAAGGACTTTGCATTTGCCCATGGCTAAGAAATACCTGGTATGTGCCCATTTGCTGGACCAGAATCTTTTAGAAGTTATTATCTTGTTCTCCAAAATCTCAAAACTACATTTAGAACTGTAGAGAATTTAGAATATTCTCCAGTCAAAATCTTGTTAAAGAAGTTCCTAAAAAATGTGTGCACAAGGTAACCAGACAATTTGAGTCTGCATAAGTTTCCAGAATAGTCTCAGTGAAATACCCATTCCTAGTGAACATGACACCTTGTTTTGCCAATTCACATGGACTGATTCTGCAGGGAGAACACCACCATCTTTTGTGTATTTATCTGGCCCTTTATGTTCTCTAATAAATGTAATTTTTTTGTGCTGAGACACAAAAATAAATGTTTCAAACTTGATCACAACTTTTCCCACAGATTTGGTTTTTGTTCTGAAACATGCTCATTCAGAGGACAAAATTGTTTGCACAAGTATGTGTAGTTCAGCAAAAGCTTAATCAGGGAGCGTTTCTTCTACAAAGTTACCTCTAGTCTAGACAGTTGCATCAAGTAATAGAGGCCACAGTTCCTGTCCATCTTCTCCCTATGTTTACTTAATGCTTTCTCTCATGTTATCTTTTTTCTGTGAAGGAATTTTGAAAAAGGAATAACAAGTGGTTGTTGAAGGACAGTTTAAAACCTGTGAAGAGTTTCAGTTTTATCAAAAGGTGAAATAATTTTTTTTTAAGTGAGATAGGATGGTGTTTTCTCTCCAGCTATATGATGAATAGCAGCTTTTTTTTTTTACTGTTTTGTTTTGTTATTGCACAATCCAATTATTCTGAAGTAACAAGCAATAGGTAATACCTAAGGCCATCACATGTGCTCAGAGCAAGCATCGAGTCAACAATTCCTTCAGCAGTGCCATGATAGTAACAGTCTGTCTGAAATGCAACAAAACCACACAATTAAGGCAAAATAAGACTATTACCTATGAACTCAAACTTATTTTGTAACTGACATGATCTGCATGACATGTTTTTTGCAAATTTATGGAGTTCCCTATTCTAAAAGTAAACCCATTCACCTTGGGAGTAAAATATTACTTAATATGAGTAAGTACAATAGCATTTGGTCCCACAGCTCTTGAAAACAACCAGCTTCCACTTTAACCCATCACCATCTTTTAGCAGAATCTTCTTATCTACATTGCTCATCCTGTTCTTAAAGAGATGAATGCACAAAGCAGACAACTAAGTTTCACTGAACTCATGTGCAGTTGAAAGTAAATTCAGAAAGCATTTGCAAGGCTTGTTTGATTCAGGACCTCAAAACTATAGAGCTTTGATGCTGCCACTGTACCTTTAATTGCATACTATGCAAAGGCAAGCTAATGAGGTAGTTCAAATTCAGTCCTGGCATCTCCTTTCACACCTTGGAGACCAGCAATGATGCACCACCATAAACAGCTCAGTCCCTCCTAAGACACAGAACCCTTATGGTTTGTCTCAGTGGCACCTGTTAAACAGAAATACTACAAATATAAAAATTCACAAAAGCTCCTTTCCCAGCAAATATGTTTTTCTCCTGTAGATACTTCATGTGCACCACTTGCATTTTCCACTCTGCTGCCAGAAATGTAATCCACTCAGAACTAATGGTTGTGCATTCACTTTTGCTTTGAAAATACATTTAGATATGTACATATCCTTGTTGTTATCCTCAGTTCTATCAAAATGTTAGTGTGGCTTCAATTCATAAAGCTTGGCTTCTCTGGTTTTGAGAAAAGTCTTACATGAAAGGAGAATTTATTGTGTAGAATACCTTGGGTTTTGTCTGCGTTGTCTCTAGTTTCCCATTTTCCCCATAGGTATATAACATAAAGTCTTCGCTAACAAGCTTTCTGGAAATGAAGATAAACCAGTGCTATTTTAAAAGTCTAGAAAACAAGAAATAAGTCAAGAATCCTACTAAGTACTTCATCCTGTTAGCAACAATTATTATTAAAGTAGAATAAATTATAAATTGTTAAATTATTGTTAAAATCCATGGATATGAAATCCCTCAAAAATAAGCTGTATTATTTGGAAAATAAGTTAATATTTAATTTTAAACAAAATATCCAAAGAGTAGAATCTGAACAGCCTATGTTACATTGGGGCTTAGCATATTACAAGCTCAGGAATGAGGAACAAAGTAATAGACAAATTTCTTCAAGTACAACACAGCTAACAACCCTCCCCTCCCTGCTAATAAAGACCTTATTTTGAACTGACTTCTAATTTTCCATAAGATTTTTCTAAGGTTTACTATCTTGTGGTGCTAATAAAAAAATTAATCAAATTAAATTTCTGTGCAACTTGAAAAAAATATTCCCTTCTCTTTGCAATCTAGTACCATACCAGAAACCCTATTAAACAGCCATTTTGTAACTCTGACATTCAAATAGTTTCTTTTACATTTTTTTCTACCTGTATTTTTATACTTTGCATACTGTATGCATCTAAATCCTGAGGTGGAATGCTTTCTTATCTCTATCACATACTTATTTTTCTTCAGTTTTAGGAGGTACGTTCCATTTCTGGTTTTAATTGAGTAAGTAAGGTTGACATCTGAATTCTCCTGAAAACAGAATGTGAGATAACAATTAGGTGATTTTCTACTTGTTTGTGTCAGTTCCACATTTTCTTTGACAAGCAAAGTTCAACTACTATATATGACTTAGGTATTTACAGGTGTTAGTACAGCTCAGCCCAGACTACCATGCTGTGCTTCTGTAGGGTCAGGACCAGATGGCTCTCAAATGCTAGTGGAGAGGAGGTGGATGCAGCTTGGATAAAGGTGGCCAGGTTTGGTTCCCCCAGAAGGGCACAGTCCATGTATGCACTCTATGCCCAGATACCACATCATGTTTTGTGACACTCCTTATGTAAATCACAGGCAGCCGGATGAACGACTCATGGATTCTTTCTTCCTGAATCAGTTTGCACAATGATTAATGCTATTTTATTAACAGTTACTTCAGTAATGGAAGTCCATTATCTGGAACAAAGTTCTGTTACCTCAGAACTGAAGAATTAGGGCTCAGGTCTTTCACTTTTAAGTCATTAATTGAACCTGTGTGATCTGCAGGACCATTTGTGCAAAGGGAGCATCAGTCCTTTTGGTGCTACAGGGTTGAATTCTGGTTATCCAAAGACCATGTTCAATGAGCAAAACATGTACAACATGGATGTTAGTTTGAGTTCAAGATCTAATCTGACTTGGAGGAAATAGCAATATTCTTCATGTTCCTTCCCACTCTGTCTTACAAGGCTATTAGCAGGACTAGTTGAAAGGCACTGACTTAGAGTAAAATCACAGACCTTTGTGTCAATAAATATATTCAAAACTAGGTGAAAACATTAAGAATCAGAGTGCAGGGCACATTTACTCACAAAAATTATCTATACCATATGTTGTGTGTGTTGTGTGTTTAATATAGGACAGTACTGTGAAAAACAGCAACATCAGAAGAAAAAAAACTGAATACAAACCTCATGAAAAAATGGGTGATGTTTCTCTCTGCCTGTCAGACATTGAGGAATAACTATTTCTAGTGTAGAAAGTCTGGATGCTTGTTCAGAAGATACACCTAAAAACAAAGTTTGAAACTTCTAAAGAATCAGAAAAGATAAGTAAGACACTATGTTGGCATCTGCACAGTGTGATTGCTGAAAGACCATTCTGATCTGGCCATAAATGGAGAAAAGTAGAGGACCTGAGTGCCCATGCTCAGTTTGGCCCAGTTTACATGATAAACAGGGATAATAGCTCAGTTTTTGTTCTTCCTTCATATGGACAATATCAAACAGGTTATAGCATCAACAGTAATGTGTTTTAATAACAAAAGTGTTAACTTTTTTTTTGTATAAGGAAACAAAGATGTTTCTTCTCATTTATAGTAGCCCCAAGTCATCCTCAGCCGCTCATATTTCTGTGAAAGGAATTCATAATTGTGATGAAGTCATAGATGCAAAATCACCCATTCAAAGCAGGGAGGAGGATTCTTCAGTGTAACAATGATCTCTACCTATCAGATAACATCAGGATTTTTAAAAGCTAGGTACAGGTAGCCTATGTTTAACATTAAAGACTGCCGTTGCAATCAAAATGTGGCAGTCTGTAAATAATATCGACACACAATATTTACTTCTGACTTTGTTTTTAATTCCCAGTAATTTTTTAATCACAAAATCCATTCTGTTTCATGAGTTAAGTGTATATTGAACTAACAGTGGAAATCAGCTGTAACAATTTAAGTGTTGACACCTGAAATCAGGAAACCATCGAATACATGTCATTAAAATAGTACTTTCTAAGAAATATTTCAGGTGTTACATCTAAATCTAAAATGTGAAGCCAAATCAGAAATGGAAATGAATTAATAAGAAAGTAAACCAAAACCATGGGAATTCACATGACTGAAGAAGAAGCATGTTTCTACAGTCTTTACAACTGATGAGAGTAATGACAGTACCTGCAGTTGTCACAATCAGTGTCCTACTACATCATAGAATCATAGAATCATCCTTTGTAGGAAAAAAAAACCCAAAACAACAAAGAGCTCAATTATAAAAACCTTCAACCTATAGTATTTGCTGAACACCTTTTTCTTGAACAAGATTTTCTCCATTAGCAGGTCAGCTAATAGGCTAATACCTGTAGAGAGAGCTGTCTCATCATCCTTTGTAGGAGCATAGTTAAAATCAGGACCAGAGAGTACATGAAAACTTGCAGAAACTTTCTGAATAAGTAACAAAAACAGAGCTTACCTTTTATCCAAGAAGTTTTTCCACTTAAAGTTAGTCCAAAAATGAACAAAAATAGGCTGTGCATCAACATGACTCGATTTCCTGGAGAAACTACTACAGTATCCAAGCAGACACTGTGTACCTGGCTCTTAGCTGGTCTATAAAGAACCAGAAGAACAAGAACTGTCTGCTCCAAAGGTAAACAACAGAAAAAGGGCTCCAATACTTCATCTCTGCTAAGGAAACGGGAAGTAAAATTTAATCCATTAGGCTTGCAAAAAAACTGGTCCGACAACTTACCACAAATAAAATGCAGTGCACTCTTAAATGCTGATTGGAGAAAAAGCACCAACCCATGCCGGGATCAAACTGGTTTATTCTAAAGGATTTTGATATCACAGTGAGATCATACAAGATTAGAAACATAAACATTGTTTCCAGTGTGTACAATGTTTATGATGTTTAAATTAGGTACTGCCAGCTCAGTAAAAAACTCTAGTATACAACCTTACTCTTCGAATTTTCAGCCTGTTGTTTTCCATTTTTTCATGCTCACTTTAAAAATATAAAAAATACAATGTACATGAACATCCCCAAGCAGGGATTTTACCCAGTCCCTTCTATGCTAAAGATAATGCTCCTCACCTAAAGTCTGTAATCTTGTGCACCTCATTGCTTTTCCAGGATCAGAATAATCTTCTGAGGCATCATTGTCACCAAAAGCAGAAAGTAAATGCCTTTGAAACTGGGTGAATTTGCAGTGCATTTCGGAAGTATCAAGCCCATTTTGAAACTCAAAAAGGATACTGAGGCAACACAGTTTCACACTAAAACATTTACATTAATTAATTTTAATTAATACATTAATTAAAACAGCAAATCCATTTTTCCATTGCTAGGAAATCACATAAAACAATCACTTAAGTGAACAACAACAACAAAAAAAAAAGGCAGAGAGGCTGACTGCACTTGTGATATTCTCTTGTACAGAGTTTGATGAAAATCGTCTTCCTATTTTCACAGACCTCATGACCATTCCTCAGCTGAGCACCAAGTTGAAGAACTTGATATCCGCGTTCCCTGGGTTTACTTCTGTACTGCAGCATCAGGAGCAGCTCGCTCTGACTCCAGAAGCTGGGATGCTACTGAAAATTAAATGAATCCAATCTTTTATTTATTGTCTCTCTCCTACAAAGCATACTATTAGCATGCCACTCCAAAGGGAGAATTCCGTCACTCCAAATGTTGCTGTTTTATGAAGTTTTGTAGCACTGACATGCTTTTAAGGCTTTTCCAGAATGTTTTTTATTAGGAAAATGACTAACGTTGGTGTTTGCCAACGCTGTGGGCGTTACTACCCATGGCTCGCCACTCCTCTCCGTGTTCAGAGGAGGGCAACCAGGCCAGGCTGGTGAAGGGGCTGGGCAACAAACCTTCTGAGGAGTGGCTGAGGGAGCTGGGGGGATTGAGTCTGGAGAAGAGGAGGCTGAGGGGAGACCTTCTCCCTGCCTAGAATGACCTGACAGGAGGTTGTAGAGAGGTAGGCGATGGTCTCTTCTGCCCAGTGACAGGGGACAGGACAAGGGGAATGGTCTCAAGCTGTGCCAAGGCAGATTCAGATGAGGTGTCAGGAAGAAATTCAAAGAGCTGTCAGGGTACGGACAGGCTGCCCAGGGAGGGGGTGGAGTCTTTGGGTGTATTTAAGAGATGGGTAGATGAGGTGCTCAGGGATGTGGTTTAGGAGAGGACAGGCACGGTTGGACTTAATGATGTCAAAGGTCTTTTCCAACCTCGCCATTCTGTGATGCAGTGACAGCCTTTGCTTCCCGCGGGAGGGCGGAAAGAGGGACGTGGGGCGGGAGAGCGAGGAGATCTCCTCAGCCCGCACCCTGCGCCGCGCCTCCGGTCGAGATAGGACATCACCCGCTGTCCCAGGACACGGCTTACAGCCATTAGAACCCCAAGAGACACCAACCCACCCCCACCACAGAACCCGACTGCCGCCGCTACCCCAAATCGGGCTCTCAGCGTAGCCGCGGCGCCGCCCGACCCGCGCATGCGCAGAGCCCCCCTTCCCCGCACGGCCGCCTTGCGCAGGCGCTTTCCCCTTGGGCGGTCGCTGGCGGCGGCTGCTCTCGCCACCTTGGCTGCCGTTCCCGCTCGGGGCCGTCGCGGTGTCGCGATGGCGAGCGGCTGCGCTGCGGAGGGTGCGGCCGACCCGTCCGGCGGCCCACGGGAGCCGTGCTGCGTGGCGGTGGAGTGCTCCTGGCCCTGCGCGCCGCCGGACGGCCTGGCCCGGGCTCTCTGCTTGCAGCGGGAGGCGGGCGGCTGCGAGGCCAGGTGAGGGCGGCGGAGGGGACCGCGTCGCCCCGTTAACTCTCCTCAGGGAGCGGCCGAGCCGGTGGCGCGAC
>VXBZ01011682.1:2934-14917 GCA_013399135.1 Heliornis fulica | reverse complement strand
GTCCAAGCTGGAAGATAGGAAGTTCCATGTGAATGTAAGGAAAAACTTTTTCACTGTGAGGGTGGTGGAGCACTGGAACAGGCTGCCCAGAGAGGTTGTGGAGTCTCCTTCTCTGGAGACATTCAAGACCAATCTGGATGTGTTCCTGTCTGATTTAATTGAGGTGATCCTACTCTGGCAGGGGGTTTGGACTAGATGATGTTTAGAGGTCCCTTCCAACTCCTAATATTCTGGGATTCTGTGAATTGCAGCCTGTATAAAAGGAGGGATAAAGAGAAAACTAAAATTTATGGGGAAGGAATCAAATTGCTAGTGTAGAAAGGTGGGTGATGAAATAGATTTATGGTGGACATGGAGACTTTAAAGGCTCCTTTTCCACCCCAGTTAATATGAAGGCTGGGCACATACAGAACCAGTAATGAAAATGATCCAGCTCTGAGGGAAAGGGACTGCAACATGCTGAAACCCTGTTTGACTAACCAGTGCAGACCTGTGTTCCTGAGTATCCTGGGGAACAAAACCACTTGCACTAACCAGCCAAAAAAGTTTATATCTCCAGCATGGTATCAAGGCCTACTTTGTCCATAGGAAGGAAAACCTCAGATTTTTGGTTAGAAAAAGGACTAAGAAGTGAAAGAATAGGCTCTAACAGATGGGTCAGGTACTAATTAATGCGGTATAGGTGAAACTAATTAGGATTTTTGTTTTTTTAAGAGGGTTAATGATTCTGTAAAAATAACTTAAATCCTCAATATTGATCATCAGTTCTTTTTGATATTTCTAAGGGAAGAATCATACATGAGAGTAACAAACAACATCCTACTTGCTAAGCCAAGTGTACTTACTGTCGGGCTCCACGGGACCCGGCAACGGAGCACTGGTGTACTGAGCAGAAAATCCTCTGTAGGAGTTGGCATAGTCTGTAGACAATACAACTGTCATAATATTTGAAGAAGATTCAAATGTGGGCTGAGCACGACCACACACTTTCCCTATTAAGCCAGTGTTAGTGGTGAAGCCATCATAGACTGCCATGAAGTCAAATCGGCAGTTTCGGTCTAGTTCCAGGCTGTAGATGAAAGAATGACAGGGAAATCTGAGTATAGAGAGTGTTGCTCATACTACACTGAGGATCCAGTGCAGATTAAGTGTTGATAAGTTCTAGTGAACTGAAAGAGAATAAGAAATACATAAATAGACATTAAAACCAAAAAACCATGGAAAACCCTCAAAGGCAAGAAGTGCTTAATAAGAGACTTCTGTTCCCATTGTAGAAAAAGGACTAAGGCTATAGAGAGCTATAGCAGAAGCTCTCCAACAGAAGCTGGATCAGCTATCTTTTTATACCATGGTACTGTATAGATTTACTACTACTCATTTACAAAACTAACACTTTCAAATAATATTTTTAACAGATCACTCAGGCTGGCTTTAAAAGAACCTACATCTAATGGCTACTCACCTGAAATGCTTTCTTCTGTGTTTCACTGGCTCACCCTGCAGTAGCTATGTATAATGTATGGTGATGTGGAACACAATGCAATTAACTTTAACATAAGAGCCAGAAAACCACATTTGTTTTAAAAGCATACAGGTGTTCTAAAAGTTTGAAAGCACTTCTGTTTCATGAGTTTAAAGTAATAACCTTTTGACAGAATGGGGGAAAAAAATAAATTAGGGCATTTACTCACAAAACATCCTGGAATTGTAAGTTTATCTTTGAATTTTTTTCTGTTTGTATGTGCCAGATGCAGTATGCAAACTCTGGGTAAGCTGCTGGGTAGTTGGGGCTGGTAAATGTCCCATTGGGACCAGTTAATTGTCCCCCACAATTTTCAATTTCTGAAAAAAGAAAGAGTAGATACATTGTAACTTAGTATAGATAATGAGCCATAAAAATTTAAAGATCCAAAGTTATGTAGCTAGCAAGATTTTTTCCTTTGGATTCCATTCCTTTGGAAATGATGAGATGTACTAAAGGTACAGCAGAGAATTTCAGGGCAGGTGGTTGCCACAAAATGAAGCCTGTTATTTAGGGTACCTGTGAGGCATAGAGCAGTGGCAGCTGAGATGGCTACAGGTGAGTTAGCTTTGGTACAGGGAGCAATTCAGTTACATCTATTTTTTGGGTAAGCTAGGTGCCATTTTGAAAACCAGGTAAGGAAGATGCTACAGCAACAAAAAGAAACCCTGAGAGACTTTGTGTTAGAGAAAACTGTGAGGCCTTGTTTGTGATCTATACAGGAGTGCAAAATCTATAAATTTGAGAGAGATTTTATGTGAATAGACAAAGGCAAAATAAATCCAAGTCAGTGGAAACTTCAGAAAAATGTTGAATAGAAATAGGGTGTAAATTTTCAGCAGCAAAAGTTAAACTCAGGAGCAGCATAAACTGGGATGTGGTAACTACTCTGTAAAATTGAAGCTTTTAAGAGCTTAACACCACACTGCTCAGGTCAGCAGAAGTGAAGGATCTGGTCTCAAGCTAAGACTGATTTTGCCCAAGCTATTCTTATCTTTTAAAGTTAAATATAAAGTTAAGGAATTTGTTGAATGAAAACCCTGTGACTTCTGCAACCTCTGCACAGCAAGAGTTCTGACTAGATGCCTATCTTCTCTTCCTGGGTAAGTAATATTTGCAAACTGACTAAATTTAGTAGAAGAGTCCCATAATGCTGCCTTTGCAATATTTTTGTTCTGAGTAAAATGTAACTTTTTAGGCTCTCTGGAAGTGCACTGTTCTTTTGCTGTCTTCTCCTGAGTTACCTCCCACACCCTTCCCTAAGGCCTGAATAACTGAGACTAATTAAAGATTCTGTTAATAGTCTCTGCTTGCAGTCCTAAACTTTCCCTTAATGGAAAAGTTTCTTTTAATGATGCAAATCAAATAGTAATTTAATAACTTACTTGTTTCTGGTGAAAAGAAGTAATAGAAGGCAAAAAAGTTTCGGGTGAAAGCCTTGGAGTTGGTTGTTATGAGAAAAGTTAAACTGTCTGAAGATGATTCAAGTACTGGGACTGCATTGGTGTTGTTACATACTTGTCCAAGAGGAGGTGAGTTAGTTGAGGGACCATCATATATTTTAATACTTTCTGTTTCACAGCTTGAAGAAGGAGCAAATCTTTTGGAAAAAAAAAAAAAAACAAAAAACAATTACCTAAGCTGACTGACAGGTATATAGGCTCATGGGAGTCCACAACACAGAAAAATATTTGGAGGCAGTACAAAAACATCTAGAGAAAATACTTACTTAAAATAGGAGAAAATTAGCCTAATTGTTTGATTTGTATTCCTCTGAATTTGCCAGATGCAGCTTGCATTTGCATTTAGTTCAATCTGTAGTGCTTTGTTGAGGTCATGAAGTGAGGCACCACAGAGAGATACACCTATTGCAGAACAAAAAGCAGCTTGTGAGCATATCTGTCAAGTTTTGTCTTGTGATAGTTTCATCCTGCACTATGGAAAGACCCTGAAATAGTCCATTATGGAACAGGCATGCAAAATGTTGTACTTTTATTTTTCACTTATAATACTGCAGTTTATGATACCTGAAGAATCAAATGGTAAAAATATTAAAAATTACTTTTTATCCTCATTTTCCTAGTAACAAAGGGGAATTAGGGACACATATCACAGATGAAGCCAGTGGCAAAACTGGAAATGCCAAGTGATACAGGATGCCTTGGCAAGTCTTCTCAGCAAAGTTTGTCACCACAAGCACTTTAAGCCTCTGGTTTTCTTCCTGCACTGATTTCCTAAAGATCATTGAGTCCATTTATAAGATTCAGCCCTTTACTTAAAAGGGAACCTACACCCAAGGAATCAAGAAGACTGTCTGATTTGAGCTTCTGAAGGACTGTATATAGATAACTGTACACTTAATACCACATGCAAGCCTGACCATTTGCTAAAGGGTACTGCTGAACAGGACAAGCTTCAAAGAAGAGCAATGAAGATGCTCCAAAGTTTAGAACAGCTTTCAGATAATGAGTAAGTACATGGACTGAAGCATTTCAGGTTGGAAAGGGGAGAACTAGGGGGCAAGAGCAGTGCTAGAGGCCTGTTGATCCATGGAGACAGTCAATATAAGAGATTCTTTTCCAAAACAGTAACCTGGTGGCCTGAAGTGAAACCAGTAAGTTTTGGTTTTGAAACAAGCAAAAGGAACTAGCTTTATGCATGTGGGTCTTTGCTGCAGGGGAATGTGGATAGTGAAACACAAACCAGGTCAAATCTATGAAAGCAGCAGCCTTTGGTAGCTATTAAATGCAAAGTCAGCATCTCCTTCATGTTTGCTGGTGATGGGGAAACATGATGCAGGCCTGTGTACATATCCTTGCCTGAGCATCTGCTCTTGACTTTCTGGGTTCAGGGGCTGGGGCTAGCTGCATTTCACCCCAGATCTCATGAAAAACCCACAAACCAACCATCAGTGATATCACTGACATCACTTAATACCTTATGAACTATTTGCAGTGATGGCCATTGCATAGGAAGCTTTAGAGAAAGTTTATAACCCAGTTTGAACATGAGTTGCTTTTTATTTTAATATTAATATAAAAGAAATGGTCTAAAACAGCAGGAAGAATTTCCTATACAGTGTATGCAGTCCTATATAAAAAGGTCAGGCTTAACCATGAACTTCAGAGGGAAAAGAAACATTTAGGAGAGACCCTTCTCACATGGGAAACCTCCCAAGTGTAAGAACATTACAAGGTCATCCCTACCCTCCCTTTGATCCCTTTTGAGTCTTGCAGCCAGGCACCACTAAAGCAGCTCTGCAGCAATCCCCACAGTAGTTACACACCATTAATCAGGGAAATTCCTGATCTGAGCATGGAATGCTGATCCCAAACCCAGCAATGAATGACTCTTTATTGCTTCTGACTGAATAAGGGAAAAATGAACCATCCTACTCTAAGAAACAACCCACTCCCAATTGAGTCACTTTATTCCTGTTACTCCAATGCAGTACTAATTTATAAGTGCAAATATCCATTGTAGCATTAAAATATCTTCAAAATCAGGTCCTCAGATTAAAAATTTGCCATAAGAAGTCATAGATTGATTTTTAAAAATTTATTTACAGTTTTGGGCACTTGCTAGCCCAGCTGGGTGTTAATGCTGTGCAGCATTAAATTAAAATGCACTTTTAGAGCTACATTCAACATTTTTCCCTTCCTTTGCCTATAAAACACTTATTTTGCAAAAATGAATACCATTCACAGATGAAGAAAAGATGCAATTTCCATACCTGTGGATTCTATAGAGTTGTCTTCAGCGAGAGCTAGAGCAGTGAGGAGAGGCAGGAGGAGCTGTCTGAGCACCCACATTTTGGTGGCAGCTGGGGAGGTTGGGCTTTTTGACCTTTTATACCACCTGCTATTTCATAATCGTGTATTTCATGGTATCATGGAGGGAGGGCCTAATCTCTTGGTTACTATTTCTTAAGATATAAATGAGAAAGTAACAGGTGGGTCTATTTTTATGGATATATTGGGTGGAGGAAGTTTAACTGTGCTTTTGTCAGCTCTTGTGGGTCCAAAGCACATTTTTCAGTTGATTTCATTGAGAATCTGTTTGGGAGTGTTGATGTGGACAGGAATGTTCTAGAAGGGATTCACAGGCTCCCTTTGGAGACATGTTCAGCAGTTTGCTCTCAGCAGTGGTTAGTGGCAGCTAGTTTTCCCACCTTCATTTTGACACTTATCCCTTTAGGTTATGCTGAGCAAATCATTTCCCATCCTTGCTGAGGATTCCTCAGGTTGTAAAGTGTGACTGTCATAGAGTTGTCATGAATAATTATTCCTTATTGCTCAACAATTCATGTTAGTCACAGATTTAAAAGATTGAGCTTTTCAGATAAAACTCTTAGTCCTACAGTAGAAACTACAAAAGGAATCAGCCTTTCCCTCCCGAGGTAAGGACTAGCATGAGTCTAAAGTGTATCTGCCCTGGTGAGACCACACCTGGAATATTGTGTCCAGTTCTGGACCCCTCAGTTCCAGAAGGACATAGAACTCCTTGGAGGAGTCCAGTGCAGGGCCACCAAGGTGATGAAGGGAGTGGAACATCTTCCTTGTGAGGACAGGCTGAGGGAGCTGGGTCTCTTCAGCTTGGAGAAGAGGAGACTGAGGGGTGACCTCATTAATGTTTATAAATATGTAAAGGGTGAGTGTCAGGAGGATGGATCCAGGCTCTTCTCAGTGATGGCCAGTGATAGGACAAGGGGCAATGGGTCCAAGCTGGAACATAGGAAGTTCCAGGTGAATATAGAAAGAACTTTTTTACTGTGAGTGTGACAGATCACTGGAACAGGCTGCCCAGAGAGGTTGTGGAGTCTCCTTCTCTGAAGACATTCCAGACCAGTCTGGACATATTCCTGTGTGATCTAATCTAGGTGTCTTCTTGGGCAGGGAGGTTGGAAAGATGATCTTTCGAGGTCCCTTCCAACTCCTGACATTCTGTGATCTCTTCCAATATATTTACTCAGCTTTGTTTTTCTATAGTGACCAAAGCTCTTAAAATCCAGAGGATGACTACTCTTTAAAGCTTCTAGAGGCTGTGACAGAGCCAGTGCTACAGATGTGCTCTACCCTGACCTCGGTTCGGCCTGGTGCCTGCGCGGTGTGCGAGCGGCCAGGGTTGGCAGGAGCCTGCTGGTGTGATTCTTTCTGATACCAGCAGCAGGTATGTCACAGCTGTGCAAACAGGTGTTCTCTCAGGTTTACTAGAACAGCCAAATTGCAATGCAGACCTCCTTGAAATACATCTACTGTATAGTACATATACTTTTATTTTAGGAAAACAACCTTTTTTGTACCATTGGGTTTTTTTTTTTTTAGTCAGCAAACTGAAATATGATGAGTCTGTAATGCCCTCATATTTCTAATCTTAGATCTAGGCTTTCTTTAAATGATTCTCCCTGACTTTTAACTCACTTTAGGGATTTTGAAAGCTGCTCTTCATCATAACTTATGCTTATATTGCCTCTAAACATAGAGGCATTGAGTCCATTTATAAAGAAGTTGCATAGCATTTGAATTCCCTTAAACTTCTAGAAATGCTAAATTGACATTTCCTCTGTACAGCCTTTCATTTCTTAAGCCAGAACACATACTTGCAAGGCATTTTCAAATGCTCACATTTGTTTTGTATGCATTTTAATCTGTGGTGTGTGGAGCAAATAATGCTGTGGCCATCAGAACAAAAAAAAAAAGATTCTGTGGCTATGGTTCCCTGGTAATTTACTCTGGTAGTTACAGGTTGGTAGTCAAACTGTGTGGCTTTACTTGTATATGAATGATTAGGAAATTTTCTTGTGCTGCAGTTCAGTGAATCACAGAATGTCAGGTATTGTAAGGGACCTCAAAAGATCATCTAGTCCAACCCCCTCCCTGTGCAGGGTCAGTTGATAGGAAAAGGAATATTTAAATATATAAAAGGAATAGGAAATTTCCTATCAGTTTATCAACTGATAAAAGGATTGGAGCCCTGCACAGTGACTCACAGGGTGAGCCCTACTCACACTTGTGGCTGACTGGTGTCAGACAAGTGTGGGCATTCAAACTATTTTCAAATCCTGTGTGTTTAAGCTCCTGTTAGGAGTGCAGTGTGTTCAGGTATCAAGTGATGCCAACATATTAATGGCCTGCTTTGAATTTCCTCTCCTACCTCAAAAGAAAATGGCCTGTAAGTCTTCGTGGCACTCCATTAAGATGAGAAGAGTACAGAAAGTGTTTTAAAACAGCAGATCCTCAGAACAAATTAGTGTGGGTTTTAGTACAGAGGAACAAGTATTCAGCTGTTGTAATGCTGTTTTTTAAAGGCACTTTCTGTCACTGTCTGTGGCTGAGTGCAGTAGCAGGGAAGATGTTATTTCAGGCACTTTAAATTGCTACCCATGAGAAGCAGAGCAGCAGGGTCACAAGTGTGCTGGAGTTCTCTGTGAACTAAGTACAATTAGGAAATGCTCTGGGCTCAGGCTGGGCATTGCAGCCCTGCAGAACGAGGGCTTTGGCAGTGAACCTGCTTGGCAATACCAAGGCTTAATCACCAGGTAAACGAGTCGGCTGGGAGCCATCGCGGGAGTTCTGGGGGAGTTTGGTATTTCAGAGCTGGGTAAGTTATTCACAGGTAATCCGAGTTTCAGCATGGCTGTACTCCCCTTTGGAAGGGATGAAGCATGAAAGGAAAAGTTGTTGAAAAATGTGGGTTTTTTTGGTCTTGGGTGGCACAGCCCCTAGTCACTAGGTGTCCTTATTCAGTACTGTGCATCTCAGTTTGAGTTATATGCATATGCCCACCATATGGAAACTGAGTATTGGCCTTAAAGTTGGTTTTCAGAGTCAGGCCAGGTTCACCAGAAGATATTTTGATAATCTATCTCTTTCTCTGACATGCCTGTTGTAATCCTGTATGATTCTGCAGTCAACAAGATATTTTTGTCTGTTATAAATGGAAAATTATTAATTTCCATTTTTTCCCCAAGTTGTTCAAAGCAGCTCTTTTTAACATTACAGTACAGAAACTTTTTTTTTTTTCTCAAAGTGATGTAATTTGAACAGATCTTGAAAGAAAAAGGATGAAGCAAATGCTTATTGTTAGTTCTAAAATTATAAAACCTAAAATAGGGAAAGATAATATCTTATAGGCATTGCAAATTGTATCTCAGTATGATATTTTTTTTCTAAATATTTTTGAGTTCCTATTTAAGGTATTTGCTCAGACATTCATGAATGACAAGGGATGTTTATCCTTTAACTTAGGTCTGTAAGCTCAGAGAGCAGAACTGTGAGGTGTGTATCTGCAAGGCAGGTTAACCTCCCTTAAATGCTCAGTGTTTGAGTAATTCGGTGTGATGGGATGAACTGGAAGAACTGTGAGATGGAAACATAGTCTTGAGGAGAAAAATCAGGACTAGTTACTCTTTTATCACTTGAGAACATTTACTAAAGTTTAGGATTTTACAAATCTGGAATATAGATCCAAAAGATCTGAAATTAAGGAATGCAAGTACAGTTAAGATTATGATACCTTTAGATTTACACCCTCTATTATAATGTATTTTTAGAAATTAATAGCAGATGTGTAGCTGATTGCATATGTAAGTGACCAACATAAGATTAGAAGCAGCATCATTTGGGTTCTATCAAACAGGGTGGAAAATAACAATGATGTCTTCATCTGTGCTTCTTTTGCCTCGATAGTGTGTGTAAGAGTAACTGTATCTGTTGCACCCTGATACACTGCACCTTAGGCAAACTCTTGAGTATGTGGGACTTCTGAAATTTAACTGGTAAACCCTCCTGAATGGTGAATAGTAGCTTCCACAGGTTAGGTCCCTTACACACCTGAGGAGAGAAAAAGGAAAAATCCCCACATGTAATTGTCATATACAAATTGTGACATGGTCACTAAGCCTATTTGTTTCACTGGTTACAATAAATTTTCCTTCAAAAAATTCACAGCACAGAACTTCTGAACACAGATGCAACTGTATAGAATTTAGATATGTATGTTGGTATAATATAAAAGATACATAAGTATCATGCACACATGTAAAGGAATTCTTTCAGAGTATTTTTAAATCCCTGTTAGTAGGGATTAGTAATCAGTAGTGGAATTAGTTAAGTCATGTTGTTCCTGAATGGTACAAGAACCCAGTACAAAACCACTTTTGTTTGTGTGTGAACAAATACTTACCCATTCAATCTTACACTTTGCATCCCAGGCCACCTTGGGTGACACAGGCCAGTTAAGTATCTTAGTAGCAACAGCCTCATGTAGTTAGACAGATTTATAAGGTTATCTGGAGAAGGAGAAATCTAATGTTAATAACCCATATGTAAGCATAGAGTAAAATTTAGTGCATGTTAAATACCAGTGTGCTTTGCAAATGCAGATGTGAGCCTTGCTGCTGTACCTCAAAGCAGCAGCTGAGTGGAGAGGAAATGAATTTCTCTTTCTTTGCTGGTGCACTGTTTAAAGCTCATTACTCCTTTCTCCTAGTAACCCTGAAGTTGTGCACAATAGCACTGTCGGCCCATTCTCTCATGGGAAGAGGGTGAGCTCACTGTGACAACAAACTGCCTGTGAACCCTCCAGTCACCCAGGCACTGATTGGCCAGCAGCTTGGCAGGCTGCAAGCAGTGATTTAAGTGTGTGTTTTTCAGTGGATGGTGCAGACAGTGGCCAGCTCACCCCCTTGATGCATACCACTGAGGATGGTTTGTCTGCGAGCTCCTGGATCAGTGCCATGTGGTCCTTGGGTAAGCTGTAGCACCCCCAAGCTCTCTGCCTGCTCCCTGCCTCTCCAGCTTCCCTTGTTCCCAACTCACATACTCTCTGCTATAAACCTGCCAGGCTTTCCCAGCTCATAGCTCTTACCCAGCATAAACTGCACCTTGGAAGTCATTAAAAAGAAGAATGAGAATATGTTACCTGGGTTTATAGGTTGTGGGTCTGGTTTTGGAGGGACTTTTAATGGAGGGAAAAAAAAAAAGAGAAAACAAATAAGACAATGAGGAAAATCCATGCTTTTATGCAATCAATTAATATGCATTGTCATCAGCTTAATACATTAAGACTAGGAGATGTTGGTAGCACTAGTTCTGAGGAGCAGAAGTGTCACCATACATGAAGAGTGTACAGCTTGAACTCTAAAGATGACATATTACTGGCATTAGTGGGAACAAGACTTAATTCTGTTTATCCCCTTCTGTAGGCCAATAGTTCTGTAGGCACCCTGTATGTTGTCAACACAAGCATGTATGTTTCATTGACATGGTAGAATGTCCCTTACTGATGTGTAGCTGAGAGGGACAGAACTTAGAATCATAGAATCATAGAATGATTAGAGTTAGAAGGGACTCCCAGAGGTCATCTAGTTCAACCCCCCTGCAAGTAGCAGGGACACTCCCAAAACACTTAAAACAACCCTCAGTCTGCTGGGTAAGCATTGCAGGCAGGATGTTTTATTTAATGACTGGAACTTGCAGTTCAAATTTTTCAACAGAAAAATCCTATTATAGAAGACTTTATCTGAAGTTCAGATGAAATACCACTGACTGTGGTAGAATCATGGGGTCCCAGACTGGTTTGTGTGGGAAGACACCTCAAAGTCTACCCAGTGCCACCCCCTGCCATGGGCAGGGACACCCTCCACTGGCTCAGGGTGCCCAAAGCCCCATCCAGCATGGCCTTGAACCCTCCTGGAGTTTGTCAGAGGGTTTCCACAAGCTCAAGTTCCAGTGGGTGTGAAACTTTGACAAGGGCAGGATGACTTAGGGGTCATTTCCAGCCTTAAAAAGTCTATGATTCTATGATTCTGTGACTTCCTAGGAGTGAGGTGACATAGTGCAAACCTGAATTTCTGGTGGTGTGATGTGTCTGACCCAATGCTTTCCTCTTCCATAGCACTTCCAACCCTGCAGGTATTTCTCCTCTGCATCAACAGAATTTTCCATCCCATTCTTTGTATGGAGACCAAAGGAATTATCCATGAAGTTAATTACTAGATCCCTGTGATGATGCACACATTGGATATAGGGAGCCATCCCACCACAAAATCAGACCAGCTGGGTAACTAAGGTGTTAACCCTGAGTAGTGCTGTGTTACTTACAGGTGGTAATGGCTGCTGCTTCAGGAGTGGGAGAGGCCGATGGAGGGGATGAGTTTGGTGCTGTGAGGAGAGAAAATAGGAAGTGAAACATCACTCACTGTCTTAGGGTGAGGTAACCCAGAACAAATCTGAATTTATACTGGAGCCATGTGCCTGCCCCAGCAGCTTCCCCTTCCCCCCTGTGTCCATCACTGCAGGTATTTCTCCTGTGCAGATACCAACAGAATCTTCCTTTCCCAGATTTGCATGAACACCAGAGGAATGACCCTGGGATGATGCACGTGGAGACTGAGCCATCCCAACCCAAGATCAGACCATGGCTTGCTGGGTACCTGAGGGGTTAACCCAGAGTAGTGCT
>VXBZ01011680.1:0-19671 GCA_013399135.1 Heliornis fulica | reverse complement strand
CTTCTGCGCGGCCGGTGCGGGCACGGGAGGCTGCGGGGACGGGCGAGACGGTCCCATTATGTGCAGGGCACATTTTCTATAGGCGCTTCATTAACCCTTTGCACGGTGGAGAGCGTGTGTGTGGCTTTTCGCTCCCTCTCCCTGCCTTTTCCGATTCTTTTCTTTTCTTTTCTTTTCTTTTCTTTTCTTTTCTTTTCTTTTCTTTTCTTTTCTTTTCTTTTCTTTTCTTTTCTTTTCTTTTCTTTTCTTTTCTTTTCTTTTCTTTTCTTTTCTTTTCTTTTCTTTTCTTTTCTTTTCTTTTCTTTTCTTTTCTTTTCTTTTCTTTTCTTTTCTTTTCTTTTCTTTTCTTTTCTTTTCTTTTCTTTTTCTCTTCTTTTCTTTCCCTTCCCTCTTCTCTTCTCTTCTCTCTCTTTCCTCTTTCTTTTTCCTCTTTCTCTTTTTCTCTATCTTGTCCTTCTTTTGCTCTCTTTTCCCTCTTTCACTCTCTCTTTTCCCTCTTTCACTCTCTCTTTTCCCTCTTTCACTCTCTCTTTTCCCACTTTTCCGTCTTTCTCTCTTCCCCTCTCGTCCTCTCTTTTCCTCCCACCGTGGATTATTTGGGGCCAACAGCCACCACTGAATTTGAGACCAACTCGGTGGTGTGGCGATACTGCCCGGAGCTGGCTGAGCCGGCGGCCGAGCCCTGTGGTGTCTCCCAGCTGCTCCCGGTCACACCGGGCCAGCCGTGGTACAGGGCAGAGGAAGGGCACAAAGGAAAAGGACGGTCCGAAAGGCAAGCTCGTTATTAATACAGCTCTGCTTGTAAGTGAAAAATGTAACCCTTGTTAATTAACGCTGTTTACATGGGGTACAAGAAACTTAAGAAATGTTTCTACAAAGGGGAAGGAACTGTTTACAGAACTCTTTCAAAAGTGTGACATATTGCTGCAGTTCCAGCACTAAAAAGCCAAACACACTTACATGCCTTTGAAGTTGGCTGGCTGAGGCAACATTATTTGACTCAGGTTCAGATATTGCTTGTGGGTATAACTAATGGCTTTTACCTAGTTAGTGGGCTGGGAGGGGCGAGGGCCTGGGCGCCGTGGCCATTGGGTCCCTCCAGAGAGCCCGGGCTGGCTCCCTGCCAGCTCTGTACAATGTCAACATTGAATATTTGAATTCCCAGACTCTATTTAACAACTTTCTAAATAAATAAACTCATTGTGTGTCTGTGTTTAAAATTATTTCACCTCTTTCATGAAAGCTACAGCATCTTATTACACCGGCCTCTCAAGCTGTTTCTTTCCCCTTTTCTTTCCAAACAAACACAAACTGAGCAGAGCAATTTAAAAAAAAAATTTTTTTTAGATTTTTTTACTGCCTTATATCTCTCCCTCACTTTTCATCTCCCTTTCTGTCTGTTTTCTCATGAGGCAAGCGTGGAAGATGCTTGGACATCCCACGACGTCCTTAGCGAGACAGCTCCTTGCACGCTGCTATCTAATCATGACTAGAACCCAGGCCAGGTTCACCAAGTCGGTTAAATATTAATCATTTCTAAAAGGAGGCCCATGTGAGTGCCATTGCTGCAGCAGTGCCCTGTACATACTCAATCATTTTGGCTGCTGTACCACAGGCGGGCTCCAGGGACAGCTTTCATTGTTGTTGCCATAAATGGCTATTAGTGTTCATATTCACCTAGTCACCTAGTTGTTTAAGTGCGTGTAAGTGCGTGTGTGTGCTTGCTATATGCGTGAGCATATGTGTGCATTTGTAACATGCCTTTCTGTTTCTGCCATGGAGATCTGTATATGTGTGTGTGTATGTATATATTTAACAAAACACCTATATATGTGTGTGTATGTATATATTTAACAAAATACCTATATACGTGTGTGTATATGTATATATTTAACAAAACACCTATATATGTGTGTGCACATACAGAGAGAAAAGCAGGTAAATACATTTGATATCTGCAACTACAATTAATGTATACACTTCTTTAGAAAGGGGCTGCGGTATACATTGGTGCTCTACCTGTGCACCTATGTCTGCACATCCATACAGGCTCTGAAACACTGTGGATGCATATAGGGAACACAGAGTTAATATACAGGAGCCTATATGTTTTTCCCTGGGATGCTTCCCAAAAGCATTAATTGCGTGCTTCCTTGGTGGGAGTATTCGTTGTAAATATTTCTTGACTTCAATGTAAGTAAAGGTGTCTCGACAGAGAAGGTATTTCTGGCTGTCCTGGGGAATGCAGCTCCCTGATAAAGCCATCTAAGTTGCTGAAGGAGAAAGTGGAATGAATTTTCTGCCAGGACAGGTATGTGGTGCAGGAGGAAATAAAAAAAAGAAAGCCTCGGTGGTTGCTCCAGCCCAGGGTGGATGAGGAAAGGGCATTGGGAAGCAGATGGAGTTTTATAAATCTCAGCTAATGAAGCCTTGTCCACAGAAATTGCCTTGCTTTGCAGTAAACCACTTTGTAAACAGATGTACTTAAACTGTAGAAGGGCTTGTTCAGACACTTAGGTTTCTGACCAAGAATTCATGATATTTGTTTTTTTTAAATTTAAATAGGTTTGCTGTCATTTTTGGAGCAACTCAGGGCTCTTTTGCTGTAATTTAATACAATCAGTTTTACATCATTTCAGTTTAGTTAGGCAAGGAGTGGCTTATGAAGAGCAGAAAGAGGTTTAATCCCACATGGTTTTTTAAACTAACAGATAGAAGTGTCATGTTATGCAGTAGACACAGCTAGCACTGGACTAATGCAGATTAGAAATACAGTTTATATTTTAAGTACTGAAGGTATTTATCCAGTAAAACAATTTACTGAGAGCTGGGTGGATTTTAACATCTCTGGAATTCCTTTGTCTTAATTAAGGTTGGCTGTTTTTCTAAAAAGATATGAGCTAATCCAAACAGGAATTAATTTAGGGAATTCCTGTAGCCTGTGTTATACAGGGGGGGCAGACCAGACCACTCTTCCTGGTTTTATAATCTATGCACCTAGTTAAAGCTGTGCTGTTTCATATGGAGACATAAGCTCAAGGCTAGGATCACAGGAATGCACTTAAAAACTAAATGGCCATTAAAAATCCCGGGTTCAATTGGGACAACACAGAACTGGTGTCTGGCTCAAAGTCTTTTCCGTCCTTACCTGTCTCACTGGCATCCCCAGAGCTGTGCCAGGCTCATGGGTGCCCTGTCCCTGTGTTTAAGGGCAAAGGCAAAGATGAGTTTTGCAAAGATGGGTAAGAGGAATGGGGTGCTGATGTTAGGACATAGAGAAGGGGGTCTGGGGTCACAGAAGTTTCAGCTCTGCGATGGATTTTTCAGTGGGTTCTTGACATGTTAATGTGCAACTGCAATTGCAGTTCTGAACATCCAGACCAGGAACCAGACAAGACCAGTATAGATGGTCTTGGAGCAATAAGCATCAGAAACACCTCGAGCCCCGCTTTGCTGTGAGGTGTTTGCTGGCAGATAAACTCAGCTAAGAAACAGCACGGTGGGGAAGGGTATGGAGAAGCTAAGGAGAAGTGGATGTTGTTATCCCCAGGACTCTGTCTCTTTGCATTGCCATTTTAAATCAAAAAAAAAAAAGAAGAAAATGCTCAGGGTCTAAAGCAGCCCTGTCTGATCACTCATTGACTTTATGCTCCCTCCTTTTTGTTTGCATTTCCAGGCTATAGCGAGGTATATTCCAGCGCTGCTGGAAGAAAAGGCAGCCACAGAGCCGTGTGGGAGGAGGGAAGCCTGCAATGAATATTGTATTCGGTGCTAAATATGTAACAAAGAGAAAGAAATGTGAGCTAATCCAGCAATAGGAGTTGGGAAGTGAAATACAATTCGTTTTATTTCAGGGTTTAATATCGTGGTCTGTTTCACTGAAGCATTATCTTCTAAACTAGGATATATGCAACGACATAAAACCCTACTACCTTAAGGGAATGTCAAAGTTTGATCTACAAAATAAAGGAAATTCAAAGTTAAGGCTGAAATGTACCACATGGCCTCCAAGTCCCAGGAACAACAGGAGGCAAGGAAGTAACTAAAGGTATGGGCTGCACTTTAAACGAGTCCAGCAACTACCACGAGTCCAGCACCATTGCAGACACAGAGTGGCTCGAGCTGGGATCCCTACTGACCAGAGAGAGGTTGGGGATGATCTCGAGTCTTTTTGGAAATCTTGGCTGATCTGTGATGAGCATGAGTGCTTTATGGTGGAAGGATTTCAAGTCTGGGGTTAATTTATACAATGGAAAAACACTCATTCCCCTTTGGCACCAACAGCTTTTGTTTAGAAAATGTTATATTACAGCAAAATTTTGGTTCAGAAGAGAGATTACAGCTTAATTCCATTTTTTTTCTGAAGAATTGCTTGTATGTCTGAGTGGGTGCACCACTTTTTAGCCCTGTTTAAACTCTAAACTAAATTTAAATTGCCTGTAAAATAATCCACAGAATGGAAACTGCCACACAACTGTAGCCCTTGCTCCCTGACCCAAACCCATATTCCATTGCAGAGCACCGCGCTGCTCTGTTCCGTGATTACAGTAAGTTAGAAACCAGAAGAGCGAGACTTCTATGAATAGGTTATTTTTGGCAATTGCATCACCAATTATGTATAAAATTTCAAAAAATATGAGTTCTGCCAGTTTGATCTTTGAGAGGGCTACAGAAAATGAAAGCTTTGAGACCGTTGTAACATCATACTATTTTGTCTATTAGATATCATTAGATTACCAGAAGACTGAAACCTTCGTATCAACCAATCTAACAAAAATTTCCCAGGTGGTTTAAATGAAAAAATTAGCCATAAATATATTTTGGATAATGCAATTTATTATGGATGTTTATTGTGTGCAGTGAGAAAATGTTTGGTCTCGGATGATCTTACTGTGTAACATGTGCCCTACTGAAACTGTTTATACTGTGGCAGCCTGTAAAGGCCCCAGTCTAATTCTGAGACCATCCGGGCTACATGCTCTGAAAGCCACAGGAAGGCAGAGTGCTTTCCCTGGAAAGCCAAAGGGACAACAGCATCTTGGGTGAGACATGTGTGAGTCCCAACCAACTTGCAGGTGGGGGAAGAGCTGAATGGTAGAGAAACCTGGAGGATGGTTCAGGGAAATGTTCTTTACTAGGGAAAGTGGGATTAAAATTATATCAGGTCCTGTTATACTGGGGTGGGGGGCTCACCTGTGTCCAAGGGATGTTTTGCCTCCTGCATCCCATGTTTTTTCAAGCCTACTCTTATTTCAGCTGCGTTTGGTGAGTGGGATTCTGTACTTGCATCCACACATGACTCCAGATTTGTCCTTCTGCAGTGGAAAGCAGGACTAATTCTCACCCACAAACTTTCAACTTGTTCCTTGTCTGCTCCTGGACAGAACTCAATACATTTAGACTGCTCTTTCTCATAAAGAGCCACTCCACCTCCTCTCCTTGTTGGCCTGTCTGTCCTAAAAAGGACACAGCTATCCATGGCCATATTAAACTAACCTAGCCCTAGGGATCTAGGGGTCCCTGTGATGGACACATCCACTCTCTTCTGGGATTCTGCAACGGGGAGATGGCTGATGGCTTCAGAAAAACATCTGCACCCTCTACTGTTCTTTTGCACAAAGTCCCTATGCTGGCAAGGGAGGAATAATTCCTCAGTTAAAAAAAAACCCAACCCTCAAAAACCTCTCCCCCATCCCCAACCTCCTTCACACATGTATTAACACCAAACTGGCAAAGTCAGTGGAAAAGGATTTTGTATTTTGGCAGCAGAGCTGGCTCAGCGCTCACTGTGGGCCTTATCCCAAACCCACTGGAGCTGAAGGAGCTCGTACCAACTGCAATGGGCTTTGCATCGGCTCTGGCCAGGAGGAATCTGCTTCTCCTCATCCTTGGGAGGGTGGTTATCAGCAGCTTGTGCTCTGTGGTGAGCCCCAACATGTGATGTTGTAACAGATACCTGGATT
Source organism: Heliornis fulica (assembly GCA_013399135.1). Taxonomy (NCBI): domain Eukaryota; kingdom Metazoa; phylum Chordata; class Aves; order Gruiformes; family Heliornithidae; genus Heliornis; species Heliornis fulica. Next base: position 13,708 of record VXBZ01011680.1, on the reverse strand, counting down.
TACATCAGTGTAAGTGAATTAGGTTGGCCCTATAATCTGGACTCATTTAAGAGTCATTTCAGCCATTACGATGAAATACGAACGCCACCGACGGGGGGACTGCGGTGACTTTACATGCTTGTTTCCCGCCGTGCCCCATCCCTTCCCGGTGCTCTCTGTCTCTCCGGTGGGCCGAGGACCACTGCGGGCTGCGGTGGGCACTGGGGGGGGCAGGGGAGGGGTCTGGCATCCCTGGTGTGCGCTGCAGGGCTCTGTGCCCCGAGGGCTGTGGCTCTGCAAATCCCCTGAGTTTGTACCTTCTCATCAAACAGCTTTGCTGCTCAAAGTACCTGCTGCTTCCATTACGTGTCCTGTTTAGTGCCCCCCAGTTTCATCTCAGAAAGAAACAGAAGGTTTGTAAGAGACAAGCACTAACAGCTGGAAAAAAATCACCCCAAACATGTCTAAAACGCGGCTTGAGTCACCAGTGGTGCTTATATTTTTGATTTAAAAACCATTTAACATTTCCAACGTCTGACAGAAATGATTAACCTTTCCCTCTCGAAAACATTTTGTGATTTGAACTTGCTGTGGCCGTTTTTTTCACCATGTTTTATTTACTTGCACCTTGGTGGGGAATTAGCAGTGTTTTTTTGTGAGTTTTAATCTTTCCCTTTCTCTTTGTGGCTCCATGTAAAGGGGGAAAAGGAAACATGCTGTTTGAAATAATTTTGAAGTGATGTTTCTATTTTACTTTTTTTAGGCCCTTGATTTATTTTTGGCTGCAGGGACTGGCATGGAGCACTGGTCTAAGAATATACAACACCGAAAAGGAAAGGGCTATCGGCTGTATCTGAGTTAACAGCACTGCTTTATACTGCTGTTTTGTTGTTACTGTGGCATGAGAAAGACAACTCACAGAAATAATGAAAACCTGTTAATTGCAAAAGGAAAATTGTATTATTCACTCATCCTGACTCTTTGGGTTCATCTAGTCAGCAGCATCTCACTAGTCACTGGCTTCCTGAGTAAATGCTATTAAACATTTATGCTTTGCCTGAAAATTTCCTATGCAGGTGTTTGTGGTACATGGTGTGATGCAAGATACCAGAAAAAGCCAAGGTAACAGAGAAATGAAGAAATGATGCATTAGGCCAGTTCAGAAGATGCAGATCAGAGGGATCATTCAGTGACCAGACTCAGAATGAAAAAAAATTAAAAAAAAAAGTGAAATTATCTGTCCTGAACAAATGCCCTGAGAGAAAACCGAACCAAGACTGGGCCAAAAAAGATGGTGCAGGCTTAGACCCAGGGTAGGATGTAGCAAAGCTTCCTAACTGGTGATTTCACTACACACCGTGCTGAAGGATCAACCATGGACCAAACCCAGAAGATTTATTTCCAACCTGCCATTATTATTTATTATGACTTGAATTAAAGCGGCGACCGCAGAGCCCAGCCAGGACTGGATGCCTGTTGTGCTGAGCTCTGTGCAAACACAGGCAGCCTGAGCAGAGCTTAGGCCCAAGAAATGCAGATTAAACTCGAGGCCTGCTGCCCTACGTGTGCGATTACAGCAGCGTTGGAGGCAGCAATAAAATCGCGAGGAGGAACGGATGCTTTGAGGAAAACCCGTGGAGCCGGGCTGCCAAGTGCTAGACTTTCCACTTGCACATGGGTGGATGTGCTTCAGCTTTAATGCCATCAGACCTCTCCCTCTGCCAGCAAATGCCCACCCCTCCCCCTCCCTGCCCCAGCTCCATTATAGACCTTATTATTTTTGGCTGTGTCTGTAAGCTCGGGCGGTCAAGCTGCATTAAGCTATGAGTATCCTTGGAGCATCACCCACTTGCTTTCAAAGAAAATAGCACTGAGATTCACTGGGAAGGAAGAGGGCAATACCAGTAGATAATCCAGCCCTATAAAATCCCCAGGTTGTGGTTCCAGCCCGCTTTCCACCGTGGCACTGCAAGAGGGATGCGAGCAGTGTGGCTGGCAAGTGCCAGCAACCAAGACGTCCCCCAAGCCTATAAGGTTTATTAAGGTTCTTTTTAAGTCTGTGCCAATAAAAAGGGTCCATGCAACCTCTGAGTGAGGCTTCCTAAGCTCAGTTTTATGTTTGGATAATTTGAAGCCAAACCATCACGGAGTTCACATAGAGAAAGACCCCATGGAGCATCACAGACTGTGAGGAAAATATAAGAAGGGAAGAGAGAACTGATAATTTTATGGCTTTCCTTGAAGTCAGGCTGTAAAATGGGCTTTATTTAGCAATTTCCTAACTTTTGATCACAATTTGGCTACCAGTGCAATGGGTTTAGATATAGTTCTTTGTAAACAAAGAGACACACTAGAAGCCAAGTTGCTACAGGTTTGTGCACAGCACCTGGCCTGGCAGCAGGAAGCAATGCCATGCAGTCCTGGTTCCCAGAATGTTTGATTTTCAGACCAGACTGCTGGGCAGGACATGGCAGTGGCACTCAGCTCTTTTGTGCCTTGAACCCAGCATGGCTGGGTAGCCCATGGTCAACTGGATAGTTTGACCCAGGTTCAGGGATGAGTGGTGTACATTTGTTTTTGGAGGGTGAAGGATTCAAAATTTGAACTACATTTAGAAGTCCTGGTTTTTACAGGTGTAGGTTTTCTCACTGCAATCTTAATACTCATCTTCCAAAACAAAGGATATTGATTTCAATCCCAAGATCAAATCACAAGATAAACCTCTGCTAAAACTCAAATAGTTATTTTACACTTGGCATGGTTCATCTTTTAAAAATCTTTTTTTTTACAGTGTATAATTCACACCCACTTCTCTTTGTGAAGTCATTTAAAGAAGGATAATTAAACGTGGCTGGGCATTAGAGGGAGTACTGCTGATACATGCAACAACTCAAAATGTTGAGGGAAGTGACTCTGGGTATGGGAGAAGATGCCATCATGACCTTGGTGGTTTGTTTATTAGACACTAAATCACAGGCGTTTCTACTTCCAGTTTTAGCTGGTCTGAGGATGCAGAGATAACCTTAGAAGTCCTTTCAGGGGTTTGAAACAGAAATTAGACCTCATCAGTGCTCAGTATTATTTATGTAGCTTGAAGGAGAAATGGGAATGCAGAGAGCACTGTGGGAAAGGAAAAGAAAGCAGCAGAAACTAGAGAGAGAAGGAGCATTGGTTCCAGAGGTTATATTTCCTTTTCAAAATGTTGCCCCTCCTGATGCCACAGAGCAGAGAGAATGAGAAAATACCCAATGCCTTTTTACCCACTCGATGTACCTTGTGGATATGACAATCAGCAACCATCAAACCCATCCTTGTCTATCTCACTGGAAGGAAAGAGCTATCTCTGTTAGCAGCAAAAGGAATGCTGGAAATAAGATGGAAGCAACCAGAGTAGGCAGGGATAGAAGGAGGGGGGAGCAGACTGGGAGATGGGACATGTCTGATGGATTGCTGTCAGACCCCTGAGCAAAAGGAGACAAACAAATCAGCTCTGCTGGCACCCTTCTGCACAGGAATATTAAAGTAATTCAGGACATCTGATTTAAGAGATGATTGGTGTTTTTTTCAAACACTAAATATACCCTGCATATGCTGTTCTCCATGGTTTCCTCTCCCCAGCACTATATATATATATGTGCATGAGCTCAGCAAGCTAACATGGCTAAATCACCTCTGTGCATCCTGGCCTCCTGCTGTCCTGTTTCAGAGGATCAGTGTGAACTGGGGTGCTGGGCTTGTTCTTCAGCTCCCCACATATTGCCTCTGGGTTCCTGCTCTGCAGAAAGAGCCGTCGTTCTGTGGGTCGGTGAAGATCCAGCTGAAGTTTGCAAGGGCTGGAGGGAGCAGTGTTGCTTTAGGCTCCCTGCCTGAGGAGTGACATATCAGAAGTAATAAGTCTGTGCCTGAACTGATGTCTAACAGCATTGGGGAGCAGGCTGGAAGGCTGAACTCCTGCAAAAGTGGATGCAAGGAATTTAGCAGCAGTAAAAAAAGAGGTTAAGGAAAGAACAAAAGGGAAAGGAAATAAAAGTGATATGAATGGCTAGAAAAACAGCTGCATCCAAATATTAACCTCTGCTGCTGTATTTCCACACTGGACTGAGTGAATAGAAGTACATGGCAAATATATGTTAAGTTGGAAGAAGTATTTGATTGCAGAAATTATCTGGATCAGAAAATATCTGGATACAGAAAATATTTGAGGAAAAGATGTTCTCTGTGCATTCAATCTGCCAATAGCTTGAAGACATATTTTGCAGGAGGCTAACAAGTAAAAGTATGTTTTACTGGTGGTGTTTGCAGCCAAACTCTCTTGCTCTTGGAGTTTTCTATCCCTCTCTTCTCCAAGATACCTTTCCCTCTGACTGCTGGAGGAGCAGAGGCAGACAGACCTTCCCTCAGCCGATCAGATGTGGCCTGCCCAGCCATACCTCCTGTCAGCCACAGGAACCACATAGATAGCGCTGGCTCAGAGGGGTTTTTTTCCCCTTAGCATGTTAAAGTAAGAGCCCCAAAGCATATGGAGCCAAACTGGTGTAAAACTGGTGTGAGACCAGAACCCGATTTGGCAGGGGATGAACTTGGTGTGGATCTCGCTGGCTGTCTGCCCTGGGATCGGTCCAGGGTAGGGAGAAAGCAGATGCAGGGCAATCCTCGTTTTGTCAAGGTCTTCTCTAGCCTCTAATGCTCAGAAGTGGAAAATATTTACAGCTCTTTAAAATAAGGATTCTTGTCTCCCTTCTGGATTTCTGGATGTTTCTGGGGATTGTATGCTTCCATGAGTGTCATTTGTTTCAGAGCATAGGAGCGTGGTGAGACAGCCTGGGCTTCAATTTCGGGGAATATCTTTATGGGTTTGTTTTCATGGCTATATAACAACATTATAGTATCTATCCATCTCTCATTCTGCTTCCTGATATACAGAATTATCAGGACTACACATCAGTCACTCTTGTGTTTTCTAGCCCTTGGTGACATTATCAGTTTTTAGGTTATCTTCCAAGTATTACAGCTACACTGATCTTGGTAGTTTTTAAAAAAAATTATACAAAGTCTTTAAAAACCACTGTTGAGATGTGCAGCACCAGCTGAAGAGGAGCAAAGGATTAGACAAGTTACATCATCACCAGCTTCCTGAGCATTCAAGTGAGGAAAGGCTGTTAACTAAGTCATGGGATATTTTATTAAATAAAACCCAAGCAAAAAAAAAAAACAACCAACCAAAAAACAAACCAATAGAGTGGAAGAGCAGGACACCTGCTTTTATAATTATGTGCTAATGAGCTGGGACTGTGCACCACCTCATATTGTCCTCTGCAGCCTTTCAAGTCTCCTATGATTCTACTCAGGCTGCTGATTTTTTTTTTTTTCTGTGGTTGAATCAGCTTTTCAGACTCTCACCTGGTGGTTTGCAGGCCTTATGGGACAGGTGGCCTGAGGTATGATGGGATGTTGTGGTGAGGGGAGATACAGAAGTGAAGATCACTCAGTACAAAGACAAAAGAGTTTGTGAGGATGTGTCCTGCTTCTCCTGAGCTTCCTCCCCAAGGCTGCTGGGCAGAGCAACTGGTGCAACTGGGCTCTCTGGTTTGGGCTTCTTGACAGGTAATTAATGACTGTGAAGGCCAGCTCCATACTGGGCAGAAGACAATGTTTTCCTCTGTTAGAGCATTGTGCTCTTCATCCTGTAGGACACTGTGGGAAGCATTGTTGGTATTTTATGTTCTGTTCCAGGCAGGGCGGTGTCTTCATGGACCCACAACCTCAGGTACTGCTCAGCTGGGGGAGGTTGGGGCCAGGGGCTGGTGTGCCTCTTGGGCTTTGGCAGGGTGGCAAGATGTCCCTTAGTTCCTTTGGTTTCCTCTAGTTCTGGCTGCAGTTAAAGGCTGTTTCCTTCCCCTTGCTGTGATTATGAGCTATAACAGTAGTTCGATGATGTATTTCTAGAACTGGTATCAATAGAATGTTGTTACCCTGGAATTTCTGAAGAGAATGCAAGAAATACTCTGATTTTTATTTTTTTCAGAAATTCCTGAAGTTATTTTTTTCTGCAAAATTTTCACTTCAGTGTAGTGTCTACTGAGAAAAATTTTTATGGGTTTTTTTTCAGCATAGGCGCATTGGTTACAAAATCCCAATGCAAAGGGAAGAAGACTTTTTTTTCCCCCCCGTCACGTGTGCTGTACAGGTGATGTTGGAGAATGACTGTTCCCAGCACAGTCTGTTAGGGGAATAGGTGTTGGATGCCATGTCTGGTTTTAACTTTCTACTGCAGCCTTGAGTGCCAGTGCCTCTATTGTTTCCTTTTCCAACCCCATAATTCTGCCATATTCTGTGTACTTCCTTCAGTGTATAGAAATACGTATAAAAAAGGAAAAAAAATAATTCTGACTGCTGTCAGTAGCAGAAGCTGCCAGGGTTTTGTTTTTGTTTCTTTTTTTTTTTTGGTTTTTTTTTGTAAGAGAAGAGTGATGGCTTCAAGGATGCTCAGAGACCATCTTTTGAACGTTCACAGTATTCTGTGCTTGGGAAAAGCTTTGCCTGTGTATTTGCAGCAGTGCAGGTGATTGAATAGTACAACCTCACTCTGGTTTTGGCTAATAAACAGGGAAAGATGTGCTAATCCTACAAGAGTGTCTGATAAAACCAACAGAGGTAGGCTGTGCTGGACTACAGAGGGTTTGCTGACTGTGGCATGGGTGAGGTGTGTGTTGGAGGCTGCTCCTGTTGAGAGGCATCCTCTGGAGAAGACAGCAATTGCCAAAAGGGCTCTCCAGCTTCTCCTGCTGCCCTCAGTGCTGGGCCAGAGGGATCTCCCATATTGGTGCTAATGTTTCCCACATTTATGGGAACCACAGGCTTTGCAGAGCCAGCAGCCACCTCTGGTCTAAGCAATGCCAGAAGCTGGAACCTGTTGATCCGTGTGGAGCTCACTAAAGCCACAGAGTGGAAGGTGATAACCTCTGGTCCTGATGATTTGAGGATGACCTTTTTCCCCATGTGCATGTAGAAGAGGATGTGGAGTGTGATGGTCCAGATGAATGAGCAAGTGATGTTAGGGTCTGGTGAGTGAAAGAGTGTGTCACTGTGAGCTTTAGCACCTCTTACCTGGCTTATCCATAGCTGAGGGTTAAGCACGTGGCATCCATTTACCAGACTTGGGAAGTCTGTGGAAAAACCTGGAAACTTATTTCTGACCAGACTGAGGCATCATTTGCCATGTAAAATTGTAAATCTGTTTATCCAGCGCTAACAGACGTAACATAAATGAGTTCCTGTGCTCTCTGCTGGTTTGCTAGCAGCACTTGTTTATAAGTGCTTTATGTTAACAGCTATTTGATGGTGCCCATTAGTTTTTTCCTAGGTTAATGTTATATAATAAAGTGAATGCTGGCCAAAAGCAATAGTAATATGATAAACAAAAAATCCAAATGCTGGGTGAGAAATGTAACGGAGCGAGGTCTGAACTCTGGTGGGACTTTGGTTTAATCTAAAGGTTAAAAAATGTTATAATTTGGGTTTAAGTAAATTGGCTCTTCGGTCCCAGAGGTCTTGCTCTTGTACTTCTTGTGCCTCCAAAGCTTCCGCTAATGCCGATGGGAGTCTTGGGCTCACAAGAAATGTGGGTTCAGGTACTAAAGTTACAGATTGGCTTGGACCAAAACCCCTAATCCAAATACCTTCAGCTTTTGAAAGCATTTGCCAATTGGATTTGAATCTGGACACAAACATTGTGGCTTGAGCTCATCTGAGCTCACTTACATCTGTGTAAATCTGTAGTATGGCCCCAATCCAGCAAAGCACGTAAATATGTGCTTAATTTGACTTCAAGGGGACTATTGTGCGCTTAAAGCTAAGCATGTGTTTAAGTGCTCTGCTGGACTAAAGTCCAATACATGGGAGTCAATGAAATGACACCAAATAGTGCAGTGTAAGTGAGATCTGAAATGAACCAAAATGTTTGCATTTCTACCTGGAAATGAACACCCTGTTCATATTCTACATATCCTGCATGCACTTTGTGTTTTCATCCATCTGCACATAATGTATTCTTTACAGAAACCTGTCCATTCAGTACAGTAAAAAAGAAATATACTTTGAATTTTCCTGTTCTATTACTCATATTTCATGAAATGCATTCTTATGCCAAGTGTCTGTTTATATATATTTATATGTGTTGTTTCTTTATTGATATTGGCAAGATACAAGAAGAAAAGTAATATTTTACAGCTAAAAACTTGTAAACAGTTTTATCCTTCATTTAAAACATTTTTTTAAAGAGTTTACCTGGCATGTTCAAATTACTTTATTTTCATTTTTGTCAGTCTGACCAATATGAAAAATAATTGCAAAGATATAGTTTTAGTGTTAGCTGCAAACACACCTTAAACACGTTTACAATTAAGTGACATGAGAATGTGCCTTTACACTTAAATGCTAAACGCCACTTTTGTGCTTTAAATCCCATTTGGAGTGATCACCACACTACATAAAGCTGTCAATGAATATTTTCACGTGGCTACATTCATGCCAGTGAAAAGATTGTGTATGGCTTGTTGACTGCTGCAGGTTGCAAAGCGAGCACAAAAGGGTTAATTGAGCCCAGCCCTGCAAAGGTGACAGCGGCAAAGACTAGAACTGGGAATTAAACCCAAAACAAACACAACAAGAAATAGCCCTTGTGCCTGTGCATGACGACCACAATGCAGACATAAAGAAGTGTAAGCTGTGAATGTCTGTAGGTTATTAATGAGGTAATAGAAGCAAAATTAGGTATCAGCAGGGTTTGGCTCCGTTTGAATAAAACGGAGATCTTTTATCTTGGAATGATCTAGGAAAGACTCATAAGCTGCTATTTGGTGGTCTAGGCTGTGCCCTTCTTGGTTATGGGAGTTGACTCATGCCATTTAAACTCACCAGTGTTTTCCACTTAGGGCAACCAGATGTGGGATCAGATGCAGAGAACGGCTGGCTGGGAAAAGGGAAAAGGTTTGCATGGCAGTTTATGAGGAAAAATGCTTTTGTGTGTGCTTACTTTTGAATCAAAAGAATATTTTGTGCTTCAGCTTTCTGTGTCTGGAGAGTAAATACTGTTTTCTTGCAAAGCCAGTGTGGGGGAAGCACTTAACAGCAGTGCTAAAACCTGAGCCCAGCGCTGACCGCTGCAGAGGCTGAGACTGGAGCCCCTTTGGGGGGCAGCTTCCCTCTGGATTTGTCTCTGCCTGGATGAGAGCAGAGCTTGGTCACAGACCTCTGATCAAGGCATGGTATTTGTTCCATTTAAGAGTAAACCTTTCTCCAAAATAAAGGCCAAAATACTCTTTTCATGGCTCTGGGAGGTTGACAGCCAGTGATGCTGCCGACTCACTGCATAGAGAGATCTGCCCTCCCTGCCCCATCCCTTCTCAGCCCTACTGTCACTGAAGTAGGTGCCAAAACTCCTGTGAACTTTAATGATGAGGAATCAGCCCATAACGGACAAGAGATCCCTTTAAGGAAAATCACTAAAGGATTCAATTACATCATAAATGTGTTCAGTGGTTGTGAAGTGATTCTGGTATATGTACAGCCAAACCCTGAATTCCTTCTCGAGGAAGTGTCTGGGTGAGGGTTGATTTCAAACCCTGCTCTAAGTTACACCCGGATAACTCCCTGGAGCCGCTGGCATTCCTCCCCATGTCCCTTGCACAGGCAGCCTGGGGAGGCTGAGCCGTGTGGTACCCATTGCATCCCGCTTCTCTCCGCCTTGAGCAGGAGCTGGGAGGGATCAAGCCTGTCCCAGTGGATCTGCAAAGCTCCTTGTGACCTCGAGCAGCACCTGTGATGTGATGGAGGCTGCACCAAAGGCGATTTTGCCCCTTCAGTCTTTGGAGAGCTCTGGCATGATGTAATCCCAACCCCGTAAGCTGCCGCGGGACCCTCGGGTTGAGAGATGCCCCATAAATCTCAGTTGCTGGGTTTTGTTACCTGCTTGCTATGTTACATGACTAATGACTTAAGGTAAAGAATGGGTATTGGAGAAACAGGTAATTAACAAAAACATCCTTCTGTGTTTTCTGCTCAGCTTCCGTGACTGGCGTTTTCAAAAGCCGGCCACATATGATTTGTAGCCTCCCTCTTCCACAAATGCAAAGGCAGGGCTGAGTTGAAACCTGGTGATCCCTGAACGTTTTTCTAGTTCCCTGCCCTCACATTTGATGCAGCCAGGCTGCTGCTTTTCCAGAGTCGCCAGGATCTGCCTTGATGTGCTGTTTTCATGCTGCAGTTGGTTCTTTCCAGAGCTCGGGGTTGCTTGGAGAATGGGCTGGCACGAGTGTGTTAGCGAAGGGAGCCCACTGTAAAATACTGCCACATCCAGCTGCCCTGTCTATAGGTCAAACTGTTTGTCCCATCCAGGGTGTCCAGCTCTTCCTCACTTTGGCATGGGAAAACTTGTTTAGCACTAAGGGAACAATATATACAAACAGTAATGCTTGAACCTAAACACTCCTGTTGTCTTTATGCACGGGGCGCTGTGTTACTGGTTATTTTTTATGATAGCTTCTTTTTTTTTTCCTCCCCCCTCACTTCTGAAGGTCTTGAGTCCCAGCCTGCAGAATAGCTGCCGTGGAGTGGAAGCATTCCTGCTATTTTCCCCTCAATTCAGAGGAAGCAATGCACTTGTTGTGTTACCTTGGTGAATCGAAAGTGGTTTTCACTTCCCTTAATTAAGCCTCCCTTGGCGCTGGCCCCTCCAAGGTGGAGAGCAGAGTGCACTCAGGAGCGCTGCTGCTGATTTGAATTCCTAAATTCCTCTCCTTGCAAACTTCAAAGGCAAGTATATTGCTCTGTCTAAGAGGCACCAATTATGTAAAGCTTGGCTATTCAGAATGTTCCATAATTATTTATTTTCTACGAAAGAGGTTTTAACCCAAACTAGACAGAAAACTGGCGTTTCTCCAGTTATTAGATTCTATTGAAAAAGGTATTAAACAATGGGCAGGGTAACATGGTAGATTAGTGTCCCTTCATCTTCCTGACCTGGGCATGTGTCAGAGCTGTACTGAGCTGACCAAAATTACTTTGATTTGATGGCCATTAAAGGTCAGGAGCAGAATGGGATCAGACGTCTCAGTTGAGGCTGAAGTACACAACATTATATATTGATAGTAATTAAGTTGTTTCATTTAATAAGCACCATCAGATTTAAAGGCATTGTTACAGTATCAGGGCCAGGAGGAGGAGGAGGAGAGAGGCAGCTGGGATATGGGCTGGGGGAGAGAGTGAGAGAGAAAGGGTTCTGGAATGAGTGAAATGTGTCCCCGGAGTATTTTTTTATTTTATAAACTGAATGCAAACCTGATGGAGAACTATGGAAATGAGCAGTCATGCTGGATACATACACACACTCTCTCAATATTCCTATACTGTGGGTAATGAAAAGTGCCTTCAGGGATAGGGTGGCCTTACCATTCATCAGTGCCATAGCCTTAAGTGGGTAATAACTAAGAGCTCCCATATCTAGTGTGTATATAAATTCTAGCTCCTCAGTATATTTGCTGCAGACTGTATTTAATTTATACAATTCCTTAGCTTTAAAGCTGTCAATTGATAACATTCAATCTGCGAGCCTGACTGATAAAAGGGAAGGGCAGAAGTGCTCTCTAGTGGCTAGAGCAGGAGAAGGACGTGGGGGCCAAAGATCTGCCTGGGGAGCGGTGCGGTGCTTCACCTGGGCGCTGCTCTGAGGCTGAACAGCTTTTCTCTTTACCCCTTGGGGACACAAGCTGGTCCCTGTCTTGGCAGATGTTGCATGTATCTACAGTCAGAAGACACCTTCATCCTCATGGTAGATGGTTCTTGCCTCCAGTGGTGATGGGTATGGCCTCTCCCCGTGCCTCTGACCCTGGTGAGTTTGGGAGATGCTGATAGCAGTGGCATCCCCATAGCCATATCACAGAGATGTGTTTGAGAGGGTCAGTGGTGGAACTGTCTGGCTTTAGGAAGGAGCAAGACAGAAAGTAAGCCCCCAGTGCAGCAGAATAAAGGGAGGCTGGTGGGGGCTCAGAGAAAATTATCTGTCCTGTGGATGCACAAATGGATGTTGAACTTGGTTGGCATGTGCAAAGGCAAGAGCTGACCCTGCCCTTGGACACAGCAGTGGTGGGGGATGCAAGTCCCCATGACTGAATGATGTGCCAGTCACTTGAACACTGAAGAGAGCCTAGCTCTCACACTTCAATAAATTTGGGAAGTTGAAGGGAAAATGGCCAAGCAGTTTGGAATTCAGCTTGTGAACCCAATATTGCACATTTTTCACTGTATGAAACAGGCTGTTATTAACAGGGAGCTTTGTTCTTGATCCATGTTTCAAATGCCCTTGTCTCGGGAAGGGGCTGGTCCAGAGCTTGGCTCAGCTTCCCTTCATTGTAAGATGTACTGGTTCTTCCTGACCCCAAGCTGCTGCTGGGCTGCAAAGGCTTCTCAGCACCCAGCTGTCCCACACAGGGCATGGTGACAGCACCCACATGGGTGCCTGTGGTCACCTCTGAGACTTGCAGAGGTGCAGCTCTTGCAGGCACTGGTGATTGCCACTGGTCCTCTTGGTGCTGGATGAGGCACAGCAGGTTCTTTGTACCCCAGTTTGGGCTCTCTGGGCTAAGGCAGCCAAATTGCCAAGTGGGGGCTTTGGCCAAGGTGTTGGGGCAGAGATGTTGAAGGGGCCACTTCATGTCATGGGTGAAGGATGTGGTAGGGAAGGTGCTGGCCAGGACAAGTCTTCAAAAGAGCTGCCAGCTGTTTCCCCTGGTACACATCTTGCTGACAGAGGAACCAGGAGGGTAACCTGACTTTTAGGGCAGTTTCTTCCTCTGCATGGGACTTTGAGAAATGTCATGGCTTGTGTGTGGAAGCTTTTTAAAAATAGTTTAATACATTGATTGGGAGGAAACAATAATGACATAGAGACTCCAGATGAGGTGTGCAGAGGTTGTTGCACTGTTGAAAGAATCATGCAGTAGGATGTGGGCTCATGTGGTATTTTGTGTAAGAGGAAATCCCACTAGCTCTGATAGTCAGGGTCAGCCAATTCATTGAAGACTATCTTCTCATCTTCCAGGATTCACCAGAAACTCTAAATAGTGCCTTGAAACAGGGTTTGAGAACATCCCCTTTAATTCTGAGCTGCTGCACTAGAAGTCACCCGTTGCTCAGGCTGCAGCACTGCAATTAGGTTAAAAGGAAGAGGAGTAACCTACTAGTAGTGCCTGCAGGAGCAGCACAAATACTCTTACAGTTATTAAAATAATTGGGCAGGATGGTCTGTGTCCAGATGTTGGTTTCTAACTTCAGCTGTACTTTTAGATGGCTGAAGCCTTGATGTCACTGCTGAACGGGGCCATGGAGCACAGCTCCTCACAAAGCTCATTGGCTTCAGGCGCTGGAGAGTGGAAACGCTTGTGTGAAGCGGGAGGTGCCGGATCCAGCCGAGAGCTGTGTGGGGTGAGCAGGAAGTGTGGCGTGGGGCGGGTGTCCAGGAAGGGGATGCGAGGAGGAGCGGGCACCGCGTTCCTGGAAAGCTGGTCGCAAGGAAGCGTTCCCAGCTGCGGGTCGAGGTGGTGAGAGTCAGGGTGCTTGCTTTGAGTGTGGTAGCCTGCAGGACTGAAGATGCACATCTGACTGGAAATGTGCTGCCTAGGCTGGAATTTGGTTTGGTTTGGGCTCAGATTCAGGATTAAAACATCTTTTTTTT